>WTSP01025337.1:39689-78933 GCA_025331215.1 Actenoides lindsayi | reverse complement strand
AGAGATTTGGAAACATTCCTAAGCTCCCCTCTCAGGCTTCTCTTCTCCAGGCTAAACAGCCCCAGGGCTCTCAGCCTTTCCTCAGCAGAGAGATGTTCCAGTCCCTTCAGCATCTTCATAGCTCTCCATTGGACTCTGTCTGGTGTTTCCCTGTCCCTCTTGAACTGGGGAGCCCAGAACTGGACACAATACTCCAGATGTGGCCCCACTAAATACATACAACATTAAACTCTCTTTTCATTTTCCCTCCATCTCTTCATCCGCCCCGGTGACAGATCCTCCTCCTACCTACTCTCAGACTGGAGAGCCCACCTGCCACGTGTCCCGATGCCACGAGACTGCGCTTCTTTGGGTAAACTCTTGGGGCTCTGGGAACCAAGGTAGGAAAGCCAAGTCTCCCAGTTGCCCCCAGTGCCGTAAGCCCTGCCCTCCCGGAGCCGAGGCTGGGGCCCGGCAGCGTCCCCGGGCAGCGTGGCGGGCAGGGGGGGGATGCTGCTCGCTCACAGATGGCCTGCGGCCGCTCCTGCAGCCAAGGGACGTGTTCCACTAAACGGCAGGCTGTCTGGCCGGAGGCTCGCAGGCTGGTACGGCCTGGTCAGGCTGGGTGCCACCAGCCATCGGTGCGCTGCTCCCAGAGGGGTCAGCACGCTGCTCCTCAGGCACAGGCTGGCCACTCGCTGCCGCGACCAGCCACGGCTGCATGGACACCTTGCCTGGTCCACTGTGATGCTGTCAGCATCTTTAATGAGAAAACCCCACTGTTGCTTTCCACGCTGCCTGTGTAGTTGATTTTTTTTTAATTATTATTTTTCTAATGCAAAGGTTAGGCATTTCTTTGCTGTAATTTTGGATAAATTTTCTCATTTGCCTGTCTATCTTCTTTCTGGCAGCACAGTGTCAACAAAGTCTCTAGCCACTTGGTAGTACTAGTTGCAAAGCTCTCCCTTGCTTCCTTAGAGCAGAAAGCTGTCTGTGCTCACACTGGAAAGGACCATATGCTCAGAAAAGCACTGTTGCTTTTGTGCCCCATATAGCATTTCTCTTTCTTCCCTTAGGGAAGAGCAGTCACAAAGAGTCCCCTTGCTTTGTGTTAGGAAGTGGAAGTGCTTACTGTGATAGCAGCACTGCCTCACCCAAATAGGCCAAGAGACGAGGAACTCTGAGCTAGTCAAACTACCGAGGCCGAAACAGATTTATAAAAATATTTTTTTTTTTTTATTATTATTTTTTTTTATATATATGTTTCTCATCCTCGTACTTTTTTCCCCCTCTGGTAACCTGATATTCCTGTAAGTCTATTTCTTTGTTGCATTTCGGCTTCAGCTCCTGTCAAATGATTTCATTTTATTTAGCTTCACCTGTCAAAATGCATGAGCTAATTCTCTTTGTGATGACCTGCCACTGCTTCTTAGTCTCCAGCGACAGGATGCGGCAACTGCATGCCTGCAAAGCCCATGCCATGAAAATCACCTGGGCACCTTTACATACACAGAAGCAGAGAAGACAGACCCAGACCGAACTGCCTGGAGCAGCTTAGCTCTGCTCTCAGGTCCTGCCGAACAAGAAACCTCTGCTCACAAACACAGCCCTTTTAGATCTTTCGTCCCTGGGCTGCCATGTGCCCGCTGCGTAAGGTCCAACACAACGGGCACTGCCACCAAGCTGAATTTACCCCTCACCAAAATACTCACTGGGGGAGCTTACGTAGGGTTTGGGGGGGCTGAGACAGCATTCTGGTGCAATGGGTGTTCTGAAGCAATTTCTCATTCTGTGAAGTGACTGCATACCGCCCGACTAAAGGCAGCAGCAAAGGAAGGAACTCTCTGTAACACTATGGTATTTACTTGTGTCTTTTTTTAGCGCCGTGATGCCGGTTGTTATAATTTATCTGACTTCTCACTCAACGTGCAGAGCTACAATAGCTCCACGCCACCTTGCAGCACAAAAAGTCCTTGTCTGGCTAGGCTGATGGTTGTCCTGCAAGTCATTACTTGCACTGGGAGTGGTGAAATGCAAAGCCAGAGTACCCTGGGTAAACAGATACCTCTTTCATCTCCCCTGCAGTAGTGGGTGAGTGAAAATTGGTGTTACACAAGACTGCGTTGACGCTGTTCAAAGTGATGAGTTTTACCCTTAATGTTATAGCGAGGGAACCCATGTGGTGACCGGTGATTGATTACCTTCACAAAGCTCATTTTCACTCAGCGGTGGTGAGTTTCAGAACGGTGATAATAACAGATATCATTGCTTAAGTTCTCTCTCACATCTTGTCCACTGTCCCATGGAAATCAAAAAGTGATTAATTCCTCTACCAGCTTTTCTGGTACTATGTAAACCCTGACATTAAATGGCAGATACTGCGTATTTACCTATAGGAGCTCAAGTCCATAATGGGTCCCCTTTAACAGTGAAAAATGAGGACAACACATCAATCAAAAAACTGGAAGAATGTCTGTAAGGAAATCGGGCTATTCATAGAAACAAAGCTCTCAGCAGTGATTCAGGACCTTCACAGGATTGGGGATGACCAGAAAAGCTAATGTCTACCTGGGAGCTTGTGTACTTGAAGAGACAAAATCAGAGCTGAAGACTCTGGAGGGATGCTTGGCTGACCTTGAAGATACTTCCAAACGTGAACCCTTCTTAGAAAGGGCACAAACATACAGTTTACCAGAGACCCAAAAGGGGTGAAGGCAATACCTGCCGGTGGCACTTTGTCAGGAGCGCACTCTCCTCTGTGCCAAAAGGCCCAGCAGAGGAGAAGACTGTGATGGCCAACGCAGGTGTCTTCCCATCTAAGGGGTCAAATCAGCAGCTTGCTCCTCCTTGGAAGTGGCACCAACCTCCAAAGCAATGGTGCTGGGCTAGGGCACTGTTATCACTCATCCTCTACCGCTTCCATGTAAGAAACGGCAGCTGCTCAACCCCCTGCCCCTGACACATGCCTGAGCAGCACCTCACAGGGTGCACAGTGTCAGTAGGAAATGGAAGTAATGAGGCTCAATTAAGCAGCTCCCCATACAGTTGTGGATGAACTTGTCCCAGCAAGAGTACCGAGATCCAGTGACTCAGCAGGGTGGTTGTGTGATGTGCAGCTGGTTCAAAGCCATTTGTAGAACGCTGAATATTCCTCCTCCCTGTGGGACACACTTGCCCTTTTGAGTACCATAGACACAGTGGTGGCCGGGGGGCCACGAAGACAGAGGATTTTAATGCCACCTCTTCCATTTTTATACATGCCTGTTTACCAAGAAGTAAGAACAGACAAAGGAAGAAAAGGTCTCCACCTTCATAAAAATCAAGAAGGCTTTGGCTGACACAACACTGGTTTCCTTCTGCAATAAAATTTGGGCATCATTTAGCTTTGCTCTCATTAGTGCACATGTAGGACAACACTCACCTTCACTCAGAAGGCCAACACAGAATTTTGTCTTTTCTTCTTCTTCCCAAGTGAGTCTTCAGTGAGAGATTTACGTGGTGGCCAGAATTTTTGTAACCTTTCCCCAACAGTGTATTTCTGCAGAAACATACAGATCTGAAAAGATAAACCATTTATTCCCATTAAGAGTACTTAGAGAAAAAAAACCAAAAACCAACAAAAAAATCAGTCGTGTTTAAATTTAGTAACATTAGATTTTGCTGGGGTTTTTTGCCACCAGACCTTTCTTCTCCAGCTGCTTTCATATAAACTATGCTCCTAGACTTCCAGCCATGATGGAAATGGGAAGTCAGCCTCTGATGTCTCTGAGGGTAGACCACAGAAACTCTACTTCCTTCCTTTGGGGGAAGCAATGCTGCTTACAGTAGATTTCACACTGAGTCACTTAGTTGGCTTCTGCTATAACAGCAGATAAAGTTTGCAGAACTGTACATACATGAGCTTGTAGTCTGTAAGTAGAGCAGCAACATCTGGGCAGCAGCATGGCAAAGCAACCGGGGTGTGCAGAGGTGAGGGACTTCTAGCATGGCAAAGTGGCATTCAAAGGAGGAGGTGAGAAGTCTAATTAATTCAAGGGTCCCAGGTATTCTGGGAAAGGTTTTTCCTAAGACAACGTTTGCATAATTGCCCCTTTGAATAATAATAATAAAATAATAATAATAATAATGCTATTCTCTGAGATACACAGTTTTCAGAAGTGACCTGATAACAGCAGAAGCAAAACACTCAATTTCACAGTTGCATTGAAACAAAAATAATTACAGAACGCATGCAGAAATTAAAATTTATTACAGGCAATTTGTGCTAAGAAACTCAACATCCCCTACAGCTAGACAGCTACAACCATTTCAGTTTGGTTTTGTTACGATTGGTTCTCCTCTCCATATCACTATTTAGGCCTGAGATCTTTTCTTCATGTCTGCTCTAATCCCATTCTTTTGCTGTCTTCCATCATGCTAGAGATATTCTAGGTCCTAGACAATGTGGCTATTCATGCAATTAAAACATAACTACAACCATCTTTTTTATTTTCCTTATCGCAAACCAAAAAAATCCAAACAAAATCAGAACAGCAAAAAAACCACCAACTATATTAAAAATATAAAAATATTTTTAAATTATTAAAAAAAATAAATATTGAATAATAACAACCTTTATGGACGTATTTCTCATTTTGAGTCTTATGTTGTATCCACTGGAGAGAAATGGAATAATTCCCCATGAATCCAGCAAACAATGATACAAATAATACAGCAACAAAAAAAAAACCACTCGTAAAAAACCCCTTGTAAAAATTACAGGGATGTAAGAATCTCCTTGAGTGAAGACGTGACACTGCCGAATCACTGATCAATCTTCCTGATAATACCATCCCAAATAAAAGAAGCTTCTTTTCTCCTTTCTAACAGCATTTTGAGCTGTTTAGAAAAGCATAACTACAGCTTACCTATCTATACACCTCCCCTCCAAAAAAGGCAACACGGCAAATGAGCAGACAAGCCATTGTTAAGAGATTTGGGGGTTCACCTTCAGGGGCTCCTGAGGGGTTTTTTTTTGTCTACAGACCCTTGAGGTCTGTGGGATTTTTGCCATCAGTGCCAGAAGGCAGAGGAACTGGGTCAGCCTACCCTTTATGGTACCCTCACCAACCCTTTTTGGCCATGGTTCATCAGCAAAGTATTTCTGAAAGGACAGCAGAGCATTTGTTCTGATGCTGTAAGGGGGAAAGCAAACCCAGGTACCAGTGTGCTGTGTCTGTCCTCTTTCCTTGAGCAAGTAGAGCACCATGACAGAACTACCCAGTCCTGACAGACTTGGAAAGAGTGGCACCAAGCTGTCCATCAGCCAGTGGAGAAAGGCCTGACAGTCAGCCAAGATAGAGAACATCTGCCTCAAGCGCTGAGCAATCAGGGAAGATAACTCCTGTAAATTGTGGTTCTGCACAGTGACCTCCTCGGCTACGTCCAGTTCTCACTGACACCAAAGTGGCCCCAGTTAATGGGCTTTCACCACTGTGGCCCAGGGCAGAATTTGCACCTTGTCTCTTGGTCTATTCCTATAAACAACGACAGCTGATCCTGTCCTCAGCCTCATGGCTGAGGGCCAGTCTGCAGATACCACTTATGCCATCAACACCATCAAGGAGAAAAAAAGTTGCAGCAGGTCTGACCCAGTGCTGAGTATGAGGTACACCATCAGTCAGCTGCTTGACTTGGTTGCACTTCCAGTCATCTAGTGGGAAATGAGGGACAAAGTACTTTGTAATGAATCTAAGCATTTTTTTTTCCCCTCTCCTCTACATTCCTCCCTTCCCCTTCATTTCATAGCTTTGCTGCCAAAAGCTGCAGGGGGAGGGGGGGGTGGGGGCGAAGCACAAGTCTAAAAAGCCATTTTTGGTAATGAGTTTTGGTACCAAATTCCCAATCCATGCTTTTCCAGGTGGCTTGCTTTTATCACACACACCATAAACTAGAAGCATCCTACAATTTTGTCTCCTGCCAGGTTGGATATTTAAATGCACAAGCACATATACTTTCAAGAATTCAAATCTGCAGTTTCAAAGTGGAATTCTGCCAATCACATAGGTCAGCCGGCTAAGTTCGTTGTTAGGAAGTCGTAAATAAGGATGACACGGGGTCGCTTAATGGAAAGGCACTGACACTTCATCCATGGTTTATTACTATCCTCTGGTCCAAACTGAAGTGAGCTTATGGTCTCAGCTTAGTTTTCAGTGGACAAACTGCCTCTGTCACAATTTCCCTCCCTCTACTGTAAAGAATCCATATGCTACAGAGAGCATTTGATGGACTCAGTTCTCTGGCGCGTACCGCAGCAGCATGGTCACTGACTTCAAGAGCACCCTTCCCACATCTGGAAAGGCACCACGGAAATTCATTCAGTACCAGGGCAATGGTCAAGGAGGGAGCACGCACAGACCCTTGCCCTTTCACTTGCAAAATCCTAAAATTCAACACGAAGTTAAAGAAAAAGAACTCTCATTGTAAAAAGCAAGAGTAGGTCTTGGGGCTGAAACGCCCTAGGACCCTGCTCAGGCGCACGTGCGCACAAAGCCTCTACCTGCAACTGCCTCTGGCTAGGAAGAACAGGTTTGAGAGTTAGAAAAAGGCTCAGAACTGGTATGAGGATCTCATTTATTTCTCCTAGGAAATATGTTGTCTTCTGGTCTGCTCAGAGGACGTGTCTTTGCAGGCAGGGTCAGCACTGCCAGGGGAGAGGGGAAAAAAAAAAAAATCATTTGTGGATTCACGATCGTGGTTTCATGATTGCGGTTTCAAGACTCTTCTTGGCTGGGCACTAGCGTTCGTCTCCTTGTGTATGTGTCTGGGGGAGGATAGGGTCTAAGGCAGATTCAGGGGAGAGAGTACTCTCTTCTGTGCCCTTAGTGAGTAGGGCAAGAAACGGGCTTACCTGCAGCTAGAGATGCTAAGGAGCAGTGAAGCTAGAGGAGCACTGAGAGAGCAAGACTGCCCGAGGAGGCGTGGAGTCCGTCTTGGTGGAGGTGCTTGAAAGGAGACTGTTCCTGGGGAGGTGCAGGTCTGGGTAGGACAGAATAAATAACCTCTTGATAGACATTCCGGCCATGTGACTGACAAAAACGTCTTCCTCCCTCCCACCAATCTGATGGGCTTTGAGCCGCACCGAGAGGTAGGACAAAAGCTCTCGGTTCTTCCTACCTGATCTCAGGTGAGAGTACACCAAGAGCAGCAAGGAAAACAGCCAGGGAAGAGGTAGCCTCAGAGCGTGAAATGCGGAAAATAAGGGTATACTGATGGCACGCAAGCCAGCCCTCAACCTCCTGCTGAAGTACCGGGGCTTGGCGGGCGTGCGCGCTCCTGGGTGTGCGGGGCTGTGCCTCCGCCTGACGCCGGAACAGCCGGGAGCGCAACCAGCCCGCGGGTCAGCCGGCAATACAGCCGTCTCGTAACCTTTACGAGCAATTATTCAGCAACGTCCAATAATTACAAACAAACCTGCTGCAGGTAAGATGGAGAGCAGCTGACAGAGCCCCCGGGAGCAAAGGCACCGCATAAAAACATTAGCACAACGGGCTGCCATGAAAACGAGGTGGACTCCGCGTGAGCTGACGGCTGCCGGAGTCACGTCCGTGCAGCTGGAACTTTTCTTTTTTAGTGTCCTTCTAAAGGAGCTGAAAATATCCACTAACCCTGAGAACAAACAGATCGTTTTAAAGCAGAATAGGCCCGTAAGACTTCTTAACACTTGTTCGTTGATTATATTAATGCCAGAATATATTAAAGAAATGCAATATAAATTTGATTTTAATTGTTTTGTACACACGCCAGTGAAAAGGAACTGATTGGATACAGTTCACAGGCGGTATGTTAATACGTTATTTTCATATGATGATAGCTTTGCATAATCTTTCTTTTTCCAAGATTTAGAAGAACCTGTTGTTAACCAAAGCACAGGAGAGAGGAAGAATACAATTTACATAAAATCGGCTACCCTACACATTAATTAGTAATGTGGCTGAGCGGAAGGTGTGTTCACTTAGTAGAAAGTACACTTTATAATTTATACACCAGCTGTTTCAGTGCTTTCTAGTCCATTTTCCTCCCTGCCTGCCTCTAATGAAATCGTGTTACTGGAGAATTGACTGGGGTGAATTGAGATTTTAATCCCATTGACGCTTCTCTATGGAAAGGCACACTGGTGGGAACTTTTAATGGAAGGTCTGTAATCAGAAGACACTTGTATTCAGTCCCCCACTATAATGACTCTCATCAAATGTTAAAGCCCAGGCAGTGTGCAGAAGGCTAGAATTTCAAGGTTTTTGACCAACCCCATTTGAGGCATTCCTCTGGGAGTGTGTGATTACTCAAGTTTAGCAGTTTATTGCCTCATCTTTCAATATCCAGTGAAGCACAAAATTCTCATCTAGGTTGCTCTTTTTACTTAAAGAACAGGCCAAAATAGACTGCAGAGCTACTAGCACTGTCATTGAGGTTAATTCTTGCTTCTCAGTTAACAGGAGATCAATGGAAAAGCTTTAAAATATTAGAACACAAATGCTGCTTAGTCTCTAAAAAGGCTCAGCAGCCTTTGTAAAAATTCTGGTTCACACCACACTTTTCCAATACACACACACACACACACTCTCACATTTATTTATTTATTACCGAGGGCTCCTTTAAGGCTACGAGTAACATTAATTGAGAGGTGGTGCTGTTCTGCAAAGAAGGATGTAAACACGTATTAAAATCCAGCAGAGCGAACCGTTTTCCTATTCCCCAAACTTTGCAGTCAAGAAAAGTACAGTCATTAAAAGAGAGGTGGTCAAAAAGCAAGCTGAATTGGGAGTTAATGGGACTCATTATGTCGGCTACATGTTAGTAATGTCTCCTCCTCTACCAGAAAAACAAGCAGAAATAGACACAGAAAAGCAAAACCCACTTAAACAAATGCCTGTGAAAATCCCAGTGAGGAGAATGCATTTGCTCCGAACAGACACAAACACATCAATTAATACAGTGGAAGCCACTTAAACAAATACATGTTAAAGGAATAAGCTGGAAAAAACCAAGGAACTTCTGACAAAAGATGGCAAATGCTGTTAAAAGGAATACATCTATTTAAAAGACAACATATTTTTCAAATGCAGCGAGTCAAAATAGAAGGAATAATGGGAAGACTGGCTCAGAAGAATTAACATTAAATAAAAAAAAGTCTTTCCCTTCCTTCTTCTTTTCCCTTCTCCCCAAAAAAAGGACTCAAGATGAGGGTTTCTTTAATAAGCATCTCTCTGGCAACTTAATGAATACGTTTGAATGACTTTCCTTATTCCCCATTCCTTTCTTATTGAATTGGTCAGACAAAGGTCTAATTTGGGAGTGTTTTTACTTAAAGGAGCTCTTTCTTTCTGACACTTCTTTTGGGCCAGCGTGAGTTCAGGATTTTCCGCTCCTTATGCAATTCACTCCCTTTGCTCGCTTTCTTATTTTACTTATTTCAAAAAATGTTAGGATCCATTTGTTACTAGAGGTTCCTTTTTTATGGCTTCCAATCTGAATAGGTACCTACATTCTCACATTCCCTGCAGAATTCATTGCAGTTATTGTATATGTACTATAATTCATACAGGAAGGATCACAATGTAGCTTTTCATTGGGTTATGTTTGTGTGTGTTTTTCAGGGCTTATTCAATGTGGATATATGGGTATAAATTTTTCTGTGTGCCTGAGGGACTTTCAGGTCTTCCTTTAGATTTTTCCTCCTCAGCTTTGGTGGGATTTGCTGAGAGGTCTAAGTGTCCAAATTTGAAAGGAACATCCCGACTTCAGATTTCTTCACAGTTTCTGTAACAGGTCATGAATGTCTTCTGTTATATCAGCCCTAATTTTTTCAGGCGCTCTCCTGCTTTCTTTTACTAGCCTCTTGTCCACTTCTTGGACAGTTTTCTCATGCTCTAACCTGGCAAGCCAACCTCTGTTCCCAACAAGCTTTCTGCTGTTGTCTCTCACAAGTACTGCACCGTACATCAATGATCTGCATGCTTCACAGACATCCATTAATTTCTTTCCTCAGCACCTATACTAGGCATGTAATATTACATCAGTCTGGCAGAGAGAGCTGAAACAAAGACAAGCAACTGAGTCACCCAAGGGCACTCAGAAAATCTGCTCTAGAGCCAGAAATCTCATCCAGACTCCCACTTCTTAAACCCAGCTATACCGAATAAGTTTCGTGTGGTCCTAATCCACCAGAAAGAGGGAGGTACAAATTCAAACATTCTGAAGTTGTGCCTAACCACATAATATTAACATCTTACTATGTGAGCTATCTTTTCTAGCTCTCCGGAAGTAAACAGCTTAGCAACTAATAAATAAGGCCATTAAAAGCTGATTACATTTGAGCAAATGTGACAGATTCTTTCTGTAAAGGGCAAGGAGGCTCCTGAGCACAGAGTAGCAATCCACTCACTCCATACCCACCTTTCTTATTGATCATGACCTAGTTATGAACTGTCCAGTTTGAAGGGGATACACTAAAGAAAATGTGGAGACCGTTGTGAGATAATAGTTAAAGGGGAAAGAAAAAGATGCATCAACACAATAAGTAATTGGCCGGGCTGGAAAGACTGAAAGGAGCCCTGAACCATGAATGGATCGAGGTATGAGCAATGCTGCTCCCAAAACTAAAGACAGAGGAGCTTGTAACATGTACTAACAGTTGTCATGTAAGAAAGGAAACGGAAAAGGAAAATAAGTTCCAGTAAAAACCCAGGGATAGAAACTACACCTAATCTTCCAGGCCTTCCCAGCACCACCTTTCCAGAATGGTATTGCCCTTAAGCATTCAAAGAGCTGTGTGTGTGCCAAAAAGAGTAAAGAACTTTGTTTTCTGATTAGCATACATTTATAGGCATCTGTTGATTCCAGGATTTCTGGAATGACTCCTAAATAAGCCAGTTGCAGATTAATCTGACCCTGTATTGACTCGAAAAGATCAAAGCTATAGATGTAAATAATTTGTTTCTAAAATAAAACTATCTCAAATTTTTTGTTTTGATCTATTCATGGTTTTTATGGTTCTTTGCTCTGTTTGCTTCAAGTGGTTAGTTATTGAGAATGGGGAGTGTGGTAAATTGGCCTTGTAGTAAAGACAGCAAAACTCCAAATGTGGAGGAGATGGAAGATCTGAAGAAGTCCACACAAGACAAAAATGTGCCTGTCTTGAAAGCTGGTTCTTCTGGCTGCTACTAAGGCATGACTGCCATTGAGCTGTGAAATATGGCATAGAGGGTCATAGGAATAACAAGACCATCTACTTCTAACAAAAATATTCCTGTTTATAGCAGGGAAGCCCTCTTAAAAACATCTGCACAACACTGCGCACAATGAGCCCTGGTCTTCGGTGATACAACAGTAATAACTGTCAATAACACTGTTTATGGACATTTTCACTTTTCAACAACATAAGGGTGATTTTCTAATCCACAAAGGCTATAAACTTGAACTACTGCACTATTTCCAAGGGCAGAAGTGAGACCAGAGATCAGGCAGATGAAGTGTGTCTTCTGTGATTTATCTGCTTACTGCCACCACCTTCTTTCTGCAGTGAAGACACAAGGAGGTGATGATCAGCGCTCAACTCAAATGTAAATAAGTGTAACATCTTCTAGAGGCCAAAGCAATAATCCCATTCAAGAAGACATAAAAATTGATGTGACTGGGAAGTGTAAGCCATATACATTTCCTGGATAAGGTAGCGAAAAGGTAATTTAACAGGAAAGGCACAATCTTTGTTCAATGAAAAATCACCAAAAGATAAAACTAGACAAAACTACAGACATCGACAGTAGGAAACAAGCCCTCGAGTCCCAGCGGTAGACTAGACAACCTAACATGGCATAGGCCCTTCCCCTCCCGACTAGAGCTAGGTAGTCCATGGCATTCATGAATTTCTTGGCTTCTGTTAATCTCTAATAGTTGAACAGCCCATGTGTTTTTTTCCTCAGGACAGACTACTTTCCACAACATGGTCCTGAGGAAAAGAAGAAATAATAATAAAAACCAAAAAAATCCTAACCTAGTACTTCAGAGAGAAAAGACAAGTGAGCATACACAAAAAAACAGAAACGTTGCCATTAATATTCTGTTGTGTTGAATCACTTAAATGAGATCATGAGCTACTATAATATATAGATGATTTTTTTTATGTTATTTTTTTTTTTACATTTCCTGGGAGGATGCCATTTGAAGAAGACAAGGTGTTTTATATTTGCTTTTAGGCATTATTTAACACCAAGTTTTACTCTTCTATGTAAAGACTCAGTTGTGTGCCAGTAACTTTATGAGCATAATTTTGTCATATCCACGGGGGTATAACGTGGTCACACCGCTCAGAGCTCTGTAATACGAAGCAAGTTCCTTTTATAAATTCCTATGACCTACAAAACCCGTTTTCATATGCGAGTATCTTCAATAGATTGATCTAGCTTCCCTTAATATTTTATGACCATGCATGTTTAACAGGGAAGATGCTTACAGTGACTGTGTTTTATGTCCTTTAATTATGTGGTAAATATTCCAAATGCAATTCCATGGCTTTTTTCAATGGAGCTTTCAATTAATACAGATGTCCGTTCAAGTCAAATACGTAGCATCGCAAGTTTGTACTATTCAGGCTATACCAGACCCCTTCCCAGGAGTTTCAGTATCACAGCTACTCCTCTTCGGCAACAGCATGAGTCCAGACCTCCACGGCTTGGTTTGCTTTCAGCAAAAGGCAGTCATTTACCTGAGCAAGCCAGGCAAAAAGAGGATAAAATGCACGTGGTATTATTTTCCACATGAATCAAAGACATGGTGACTTAATTTTCAAAGAGGACAGAAAAAACACTATGGGATTGATGCGAATCTAGCGAGACGGGCAAAGGAATATGAATTTGCAAAGACCTAGTGAACAGCTCTTCGGCAGAGAGTGACTAAGCGCAGGATGTATCTGATGGCTAATGTTTGGGACCAAATGATCTACAATCGTGAATAGACAGTATTTTATTCTCTAGAGATTTCTGTGGCACTTAGCTGGGCATAGGGCAGATAACTCAGAAAAGAGTTTCTGCTGAGCTTAGCCCCCTCCAACAAGTGATGGGCTAACGAAGCCAGCTCCTGGGGGATGGGCTGGGTGCAGACCACTCTCCTGGAAAGGGAAGCCCCAGCACCAACCACCCCAGTGCCACTGGATGGGCGTGTTACAGGCAGGCAGGCTGCAGCGTGTGCTCAGAAACGGGGCCGTGACCATGGCTCAGGAACCAAGCTGCTGTTATGTGTTTACACTGAATAGAAAGTGGATCCACGAAGCAGCACATATGTTTGTCTGATAGTCGTTAAACAGGGATTTGACTGCAGACCTTCTGGGAAAAAATCTAGCAGGAAAGAGCTGAGTATCTGCCTCAGCCTTGGCATGCAATAATGCAGCTCCATTACCATCAGGGAACTGGC
Source organism: Actenoides lindsayi (assembly GCA_025331215.1). Taxonomy (NCBI): domain Eukaryota; kingdom Metazoa; phylum Chordata; class Aves; order Coraciiformes; family Alcedinidae; genus Actenoides; species Actenoides lindsayi. The sequence continues at coordinate 65,508 of WTSP01025337.1, read as the reverse complement.
GTGCGTCTGGAATTCGGCACACTGGCAATCAAGCCACTTCTTTACAAATAACTAAAAAAAAAGTGAACAAACTGTTTGTTATCAAATTGATTCAGGCATCTGGGACTCAGTGGGTGAATACTATTGATTATTTTCATACAGGTTTTAAAGTGAATTTACTTTGGCCGACTGCTCTCCTTTCGTATTTACTTGCCACGAACATTCGAGCGATCAAGTTTTACTAACACAGATGTGACCTTGACCAAGTCCTTTTACACCTTTGTGCTTCCATTTCCTCCTTCTCTCTTACCGGTCTCAGTTGTAAACTCAAATACGTTGTATCTATTAAGTTCTATACCTTAATTAAATATACTGGGCTCTGACTTGCCTGGGATCATTCCACACCACTCTCACACAAATCAGAGCAACAATAAATTGTGCAAAGTGCTATCTGAATGCCTTTGGCTGGCTAGGGAGAAGACAGTACATATGGTAGCTGGTTTAGTTATCTACCTGCTTACCCACCTGTGCTGAGCAGGCCATTACCAATCAGCAGGGATAATGGTTCTGTTCCATTCCATAACAGATTTAATCTCCTTTATTCACTTTGGCTCCATGTTTCTCCACGCAATGTAGGAGTTAAATAATTTTGAGACCTCTTCCTCATCCAGTTCTGTCAAGGCTATACAACCAGTTCAAGAAAGAGTAGAGAGTAACCCATAGAGGGCATATCTGGACAATATTTGTTTCCACAGGACCTCTGGCCTTGCAGGAGCTGTTTTGCCAAGGGCACACAGGCAGCACCAAGCACAGATCTGTCCCCACAGGTATGGGATGTTGAGCCCAGAAAATGATTCCTACAGCAAAGCCATCATCCCCAACATCCCTTCCACACCACAGCATAAGTGGGCAGAGAGAAAAAGACAACAACTTATGCCTCATATTGGAACACCACCAAAAATGTGCCTTTGGGTAGTCCAAAGGGTAAAAGTCCTTCTGAGCCATAGCTGCTTAGCAGAGAAGTCCCTGAGAAGCCCTTCCTTGCAGCTGATCACTTCTGATGGCAGGCATTTCAACCTTCCAAACCACTAATCTCAGTTGCTGAGATAGGATTCAGCCTGGCTGATCCTCTAGTATTTAAACCCCTCAGTAATGAGGGCCAGATTCTCAGCTGCTGTAAATCGAGACAATTTCACTGAACTCACCCAGGCTGGGTAAACTTACACCAGCTGAGGAGCTGGTTTAACTGATAGAACTTCTCAGTGCGTTTACTGAATCGTGAAAAAGAGAGAAGAATGTACTTTTGCTCTTGGGGATATTTGGTTTGTATTTCTGGGTTTTGTGTTGGCTTTTTCTTGGAGTATTCTATTTTTTTAAATTATTTTTTTCTTTAGAAAGGAGGAGTGAGGTGAGAGGAATTGGTTTTTGGCCTGCTCAGGAGTTGCAGAGCTGAAGCTGGGAAGCAATGCAAAAGAACACTTTAATAAGTAGAGAGTGCCAAATGAAACACTGGCTTTTCTTCTGTGGCTGGAGAAAGCTAAATACAATATTCATGTTACCTCAGTTTCTTCCATCGCTCCAGACAAAACTATTGCCAAGACAAAATAACCCCCTCTGCTAGTGCATAAACTCTGCATGTGCAGTTATTTGTACTAGCCAAACAGAAAGAAATTAATCCCATTTTGAGCACTGAATGTGTGGCCAAAGATTTCATTATATTGTTACCATTTGGGGCAAATATGCAGGAAGAAAAGAAAACTCTGCCAGGATTTCAGACTGAAACGTACACTTAAAGCTTAGCTCGTGACTTCCCAGTGCCATTGTGAGGCTTTTTCCCAATGCTTCACCCTGGAGGCATCATGTTGTGAGTTCAGCAGGCAAGATGTTGCCATGACATATACCTCATCAGATCAAAGGCACTGCATGGAGTGCCAAGGACGGATATGATTCTTTGGACTAATTTTATTACTGTAACTCCACTGACTTCAGGGCGTTACACCAATGATGAATTTGGCTCATCATACACCAAATGAAGCTTAACATCTTTTGTTCCAAGCCTTCCTTACAATCCACCTCCTCTGCTACCACCTGCTATTACTCTTTGCGTATGTTTACACCGCATATTGCAAACAGCCATGAGCAAGCTCTGCCCACGCTCCAATCTGACAGAAGCCATGTGATTGCACTGGCACCAAGCCTGAGCTAATAATCCCTCCCGAGGAGGATTTTTTTTTCAGTGAATAGTATGGGCAGAATGAGTGTACATCTACCCATACAGTATCAACATGCCCAAAGAGTAATCTATGCTGGGAATCTCTGTACAGGTCTGGAATCCTCTCCTTCCCTCTTTCTCTTTACACAGAGACTTTTTCCCATGCCCTGTAAAGAGATCTTGTGCCTGCATTCATCATCCCCCCAGCCAGCAACATGCTCCTGAGCAGTACAGAGAATGGCTGTGTTTAGAACAGTCACGCGTTGGTACAGAGCGCTTCACAAGTGCCTAGTCCTAGATATCGAGCTTCTTTCTTTCACAGTTTAAACAGAATTTTCACCCAAAGAGCTGACAAAACAATCCTATCGTCCAAATCTCCTCATACCACATCTGCCCCCCTCTTCCTTCCTGCTGTTCCACTGCTTTCCTTTGGCTTCTGCACCAGCACCACTACGGCTGGTTGACGGTGCTGTTCCTGCCCATGGCTCATGGTCCTGCTTCGCAGCAAGACCTGCTCTATTGCCCGGGCTCTCTTGGCAGTTTCATCTTCTGAAGACCTGACAGAGTATTCTCCTGGGGTCTCGCTGCTCTCTTGACCTGCACCTGGGTGAAGACAAACCTGTAAATATTACCGTGACTACTATGGCAAGTAACCTGGGCTTCCACGGTGGGGAGGAAACAGCGAGATCCAAGGGCTCCTGGTGATCCCTCATGTATCACATACTCCGTGTCTCTTGAAATTTATTTCCTCAGATGTAAAAAGAAGTTGGAGTTCTCAGCAGATTTTCAAACAAATTAAAGCTACCTGAAGTCAGGTAGCTTTGTTATCACTTTTGTTTTTATCACTTTAGTTTTGTCATCAGTTTAAATGAATGACCACCTAGCAAGGTAAGCCAGGCAGTTATCCACCCCAAGGTGGTACTGTACCCAGTCTTCAGTCACATGCTCCTGTACTTGGGCCCTTTGGGGTGCTCAGCAGGTACACAGAAGCAGAATCAGGGCGTGCTTGTGCTTTCAGTACACTCAGCAATAAGCTCAAGCTGAGGCTGAGCATTTATATTCTATTTCTCTGCATATGCATGAGGAAGGAGGCTCATTACTCAGTAATATGAAACTCCCTCCTCCACCCCAAATACAGGGTAGAACCAGGAATGGTCTCGGAGCAAGAGGTACTAATTTTCACATCAGTTAGGTGCATACCCACACAGTATTTTTGCATTAATGGAAGCTGAAAGAGAGGCCATTGCTGTTTTTCCAGGAGCTTCACTAGAAGCTTTTCAAAAATTTTGCCCATAAAGAAAAGATCCCCCATTAAACAGAAGCAGCAAAGGAATGTGTCTCACGAGAGAAGAGACAAGTAAAGAGTGTGGAAGCACATCAAGAAGACAGAACTAAGATAAACATTTTACCTTCCTCAATGAAGGTAAAAAACCAGTAGTAAAAATACTCTGAATATTAATTTGTGTGCGCATCCTCCCGGCCTCATTTACTGTCCTTGTCAACATCTCCACAACACGAGAAGGTTTTAGGTTCAGAAGATGCAGTACCACTTCATCTTTCTTCAAATCTGAGACTGCTAATGAAAGACCTTGTAAAAGTTTTGTGGAGTTTGCATTGGCAAAGGATTATAGAGATACCTTTCCAGAGCTTAGCAGTAGCTCATGAATTGTCCATTGATGCAGGGAAAGAGAGCCAGGAATCCAAATACCACTCTACAACTTTTTTTTTTTTTTTTTTTTTTTACCATGGGCTGCTGTTTCAAGTGAACAGCACTACTTCACAGTGATAAAGGAAAAGGATTTAAAAGCCACTTGATCGGTGGTGTCCCCATTCAAAAAGAATCCAACCTGATTTATTGTTCCTCAAATGGCTGAAACGCTACTTTGCTTAATGCCATTAAAAACCTGATATCGGCACCCAGCCCTAATAAAAGTATCGGGAACATGATAGTAACCTACCCATGGAGGGAAAATGAAGCTGTCATTTTTCACTATAATTAAACCTGGTTTCAAAAATCCAAGGGTCTGTAATATGAATTACACTAATTACTTCTTGTGGTTTAAACATTGATTTCAATGTTAAATTTAATGGACTTAATGGATGTTGCTTTTCCCATCGGACTGGTGGCCGATGTTTGTCTTGTTTCTTGACCACTTATAGATTTCTGTTGACCCTTTAAACATATTACAATCGGCAGCCTGCTCGTTCTTCGTGCATGAGAGTACTACTATTACTTTCCACGGATAATCCCAGCTTCCATGTAACCTGTCTCTTGGAGTTATTTTTGGCAGCCAAACGCATACATAGTCCAGGAAATAGAAAAAGAGATCAGTGGACTAAGTTTCCAGAAATGTGCAGGCAATTAATTTTGCCTGGGCAGTATGTGAAATCCAAACAAACATTAGGAAATAGCAAAACGTGCAAAAATTCACAGGCCAGGAGTGCTGCTGTTTGCTGCACGCCAGTCTCTTTCCTGCATTCGTTCATTGCTGAGCAGAGTTGAAACAGAGGAGCAAGGATGCTGAGCCTAGTGCTGAACTCCAACTGGTGTAAATCAGAAGGTGTTGGAATTACATCCATGGAAAACAGTTTGGAGACCGGAATCAGGTTCCCTCCTGAACTTTCTGCTTGTGTCAAAAGCGGTGCTTGGGTTGAACAAATATGAAATACATTACAAATAACAAACTGTGGCCTTTCTGTTGACTTACGGACAGAACCCCCATGGATTGCAAGCAAAGTCAGATGAGATACACTTTGTGTGTGATCTATGGGAGAAAAGGACCATCTCTGTATTTGGGCTCACACCCAAAAGGCACTCTCTGGGGGAAACGGTCGATAGTGCTTTGATTCTCTTCAGAGTCAAAATGAGCCCATGTAGTGTCCAGGCCAGACAATGTGACTCGTTCCACTGTTAAGAACACGGACAAAGCCCAAGTTCTTCAGATCACAGAGCATGCTTCCATATGAGTTTATAAAGCACTACCTGGGAGAGGAGGTCTAATCTCAAAGGTCCAGGTGAAAACAGCAAGGAGTGCTGGTCGCTTCATAGTCTGGGAAACAAGGCCATTTACAAATGAGTACGTAAATAAAGAACTTAGGAGAGGATTTTTAAAGTACCTCACGTGGAAAATCTTCTTATCCTAATATATCCCAGTGCTGAGGGCATCCTAGGCTGAGGTTAAAACAAGGGCAGAATGCCTGTTTTCCCACCAGACTATTTCTACATTTGTTGTCCACTGACATGGGAACGTGGATACCAAAAAGGAATCAATACCTTGAGCTATTTGTACCATTTCTTTTTCTGCAGCAGAAACTCTAGGTGCTAGATAAGAGGTATCTGGTAAAAATGGAAGAGAAGCCTACAAATATTTGTTAATTCATCCTACCAGGAAACCCACAGATGCAGCAAAGTCAAGTAGAAGGGTCTGCTATGACCACAGACTTGCCAGCCGTGGCTCAGGACAGGATTATTGCACGTTTATCTGTGTCAGGCTCGTAACAAAAGGGAATTATCATTCAGCAAAATGGTTTTCCTCTTTCTCTCTGCTTGTGGTATGTTCACGAGCAAAGTCGTGCTGCTGTATTTGTCACTGGCTGTGCCTGGAACTGTAACTGGTATGACTTTGAAAAGCGTAACATTAGCGCAGAGGAATTCCGCCAGCACCCAGACTGTTTCTGTCCAGGGACTAAAACATCTGTGCACAAGTAAAATAGATATATATTATCCATATGTGGATTGAAAAAGTTAACAGAGTCAAAACACACAGCTCTGGGAAAATCTTGTTCTGGTAAGGGCCAAGTAATCAGCATGTATAAACTAGCATGATTTCACTGACACCAGTGAAGCTCTGCTGATTCACAGCAGCTAAGAAGCCTCCTCTCACAAGCGTGTTTTTCTTTCTGTCAGGAAGTTTACTCAGCCCAGAATTAAAGAAGACATCATAATCCTCAGAGAAAAGGGAGAAGATTTTGGAAAGCTGATTTAATTCTTTCAGTTTGGGAATTTAAGCCAAATTAGAACACATTTCTGAACTGGATCCTGCTCAATGGGAAAAACTTTTCTAGAAAAATTTAGGAAAAAGTTAAAAGCCTTTGGACTGAACTGTTAATACTGGCCACCTAGCTACTAAGTGAGAGGTGACAGATCATGACCTATTGTGTCTCAGATCTTGACTGAATGGAGTGGATGTGTACTGGCATGTGCATCTCCTACGTAAACTTGGCAGTCAAGCCCTTCTGCAGCTAGAAGATATTTGAGTTCATAATGGGTGCCTTTCCAGACTGGATAATAATAGCATTCTTGATTCTTAAGATCCAACTGCAGAGATGACAGGTTAATAAACACCCCTCCCTCCAAAGGTAACTCTGTAAGAAGAATAATTAAGCAGTGGAAGTTGTAGAAAATGGCTCTCTAGTCACCATTACCGGTCACAGTCCAAAGTCAAACATATCCAGCCATCAAAACTCAAATCTGTTTTGACATTGGATGATGAAGATATGTTGGTCTCATTACTCACTCAGCTTCCCTCTCCTCCTCTTCTTTCTACCAAGTGTTGACTCCTGACAACATTTTACTTTTTAGAACTACTCATCTATTTTTCTAAGCAAACAAATGCACTTCTGTAGACTTATCCTTCCTCTGAGCTATATATTTTAACTAGCCCATGGACTTGCCTTAGGCCTTGTCTCTGGGAATGAGGCAGCCTCTCATTCCTCAAGGCAGCAGTGCAGATGCTCATTACCACCTCTTCATGGGTGGATCCAATTTCCATATTCCTTCCTTCCTCCCTACATAGAATACTACACCAAACTGGGGGCAGGCGCCCCACAGAGATATGGTTGAGCATTTAACCACCCACTGGAGTAAAATACATCCTGTGGACAGCTACTGGCTCCGAAGGTGCTTTGGAAAGGCAGAAGTTCTGCATGCTTGTAACTACGGAGGATGGTGCAGGCAGCTGAGCTGGGGACCAGGCGCTCTGGAGCGCTGCAGAAGGACGCCTGGCTCAGCCCTTAACCCAGGAACTACCCAGAGTCAGAGCTGTGTCACTTTCTCACTTTTGCCTTACTAAAATGAAGCAACTAATATCATGTTTTCTCATCTCCCTGGGCATGAGGGAGGACAGATTCTTGAAAATAATGATTTTAATCCACAGTACTTAAAAATAGGCTCTTAACTCTATATGCTGGCATCTAAATAAAAGCAGCCTGACTTTGAGAGGTGCTAAGCATTTGCACCTCCCAGCAATGTGTACACGAGCTGTTTTAAAGATCTCCAAAGATACAGATCTTCTTCCCTGCCAATACCACTTGTCTCTCCTTCAGTATCATTTCATAGGCGGTCCATTTTGACATTACATCAAATTAACATTAAAAACACACCTACCACTTATGAGAGCGATCTTAAGAACCCACTCCTCATGAAGCACAAGGCAGGATGCCTATTTTGTGTTACAGACAAGTTCACATTTAACTTTGAACACGTGCACAAGTAAGTCACGGAGAATTCATTTTGACTTCTGTGTTGTCCTGAACAACGACATTTTCCTGAATCAGGGACAAAGAAAGTCATTCCGAAAGCAGCGACAGCAGAATAGATCATGTAATATGCAGTTTAGCAGGGGCATCTGTTTCTTTAAATGAGAAAGCCCAACAGAAAAATAGTAACCAAGAAGAAAATTTCTTCAGTAAGATTTAAAAAAAACCCCAAACCAAACAGAACATTTTCCCCCCAGCTCCTCTGGAAGAATTAGCCTACGGAGCCGGGAACGCTGAAGAAAGGGGAGAGTGCATTGCTGTGAACTTATCCAAGCTTTTATATCTCTTCCATTAGGTAATTTTCAAGTAATGTTGATTTAGCAGTTTCAATTTCATTCAGAGGAGGCTAAACAGTGTTAGATGTTAAAGTCTTCCTTTCAGGTTTGCTTTACAATTCACTATCGCTCTGGCTGCTCTTAAGCCTGCACTCCAATATATAACCAGCTCGATATTCCTTATTAAAAACCTACAATGTTTCAGAAAATTGAAATAGTTTTCAAAATTGTCCCCCACTGGTAATTCTGCATTTGATTGTCAAAAATGTTAATCTTTTCTCAGGCCTGAAATTATGAGCCAGCTTTATTGGTCAAAGGCCATAATAATTTGAGCTCTTATTTTATAAACTCATTTCTGCCGAGTGATATCCTGATAGGAGCAAGAATAATAAATCACAAACATGTCCCCCAAGATTGCATTGTAAATGTCAAACTAGACAGGAAATTGTAATTAAAGAAAGGAAATTGCTACAAAGAAGCACTTGATTTTAAAATGAGCTAAGCACAGAATTTTCTAAGCATTTAATTATAGACCAATTTCAACTGACTGCTTTGCTTTTGCAGTCATATTTCTTATTATAACTCTTCTACATAATAACCAAATCTCCGTGCTTACGCTGGTCAGGAGTCTTACTACATAACACCGCATAAGCACGAGGATTACTAACTTTACAGCAACGATTATCACATTTTAGTATGACGGACAGCGGTATCAGAATTTTACATCAGTGACAAACTGATTTTAACACAGCATCCGAGTGGATATCTTTTCATAACAACAACTGCACCTCTTGGCACCTCACTCTTAAACAAGCAGCAGGACCAGTTCTGAAACCCCTGGACCGACAAACACCGGGGTAAGTGAACGATGTGGTCAGGGCCAGACACTCTGCCATCACAAAAAATCCCCATTATCCACAAAGGCTGCTGGGCTTCCTATCAGTCTAGATAGAGCCTCTCAGTGCCATCAGAAAGGGTGCTACTCGCTTCCTTTCCAACGCATCTAAGTCAGCAAAGAAAGGAATTGGGGAAGAAAACAATATGTTCTAGTAACACTACAATAACAAACCACTTAAGTATATGGGTTATCATTGAGCAACTCAGGGCAGCCTTTTGGAGCCCTAAATTCTGCTGTTGACCCTTCGTTTTTTACTGATTTTCTGGTTCAAGAGAGTTAAGAGGGTCAAGAGACCTCAAAACCCTCTCTTCGCATCTTTTCAGCCATACCCAGGAGTAGGTCCTCTGTTGCCCAACCATTTTTTTTCTAGTCCTTGTCAGTACCACAGTGGTGTAAGTGGTAGGACTGAAGTGCACAGTTCTCCTCTTTTTCTTTAGTGCAGCCTAAAACTTTATTGGAAGTAAAATATACTATGCACCAGCACACTGTAGCTTTTTTTGATTTGAAAAGACAGATATGCAGAAAAACTTTTCTACAAGACTGAAGCTGGAGAAAATCCTGTTACACTGAATCCTCATTAGGACCTAGCAAAATTCACTGAATACTTGACACTGCATATTTCCAACTAGTAAGGAATAAATCAAGATGCAGATGTGAGCATTTGCACCCATAAGCTGACTGCAATGGAAATATTATTCTGCTGCAGGCACAGGACGGAATTGGATAAAGCCTAGTCAACTGGCAGATATTTACCAACCAAAGAATTTACTTGTGAATCAATATAATGACCTCAAATTTAACTACTTGAACATTTAGGAGAACAAGGTTAATAGAAGCGTCCTGATCTTTTACTTTCCTAGGAAATAAAAACCATTAGAGTGGATGAAAACAGTGTCACAACAGAAGCAGCATTTTCCTCAAAGTGTGGATGTGTAATTGTAACGTAATGCAGTCATTACTTGGCACAGTCTCTAAAGCCCTCTTAAGTAGAATGGGGTTACATCTTTAAGTATAACATACAAAAGGAACACAATCTAAAATGTGCACCTGATAAAATAGGTGTTCTGTAGCCCCACGTAGTTTACTTGCAGATTTCATCAGTAACTAAGAGTTCAGGTAGAATGAATAGACATAAAGAAAGTGGTAATCTCAAGGGGGGAAAAAATAAACTCATTTTCTTGGAAAGAGGCGTAAAGAAATAGGGCCAGTCAAAGAGATGTGTCTTGGCAAGAGAACATACAGAAAAAAAAAAAGTCAGTGAGAAAAAAGCAGCAAATGTTTTGAGGTTGCCTTCATTAGGAAGAACTGTTGAATTCAAACTAAATCAAGATGCTGTGGGTCAAGTACCGTGCCCAATTTTTGAGGTATGTTTGTATGAAAAGGACAGAGATGGAGCATGTGTGAATAGGTAAGTGCTAGAAGAACAGGAAAAAAGTAAGAGGAACCAAGAAATAAAGGGTAAGTAATTTGTGAGAATCCAATGTGAATGTGGATACAGATGGAGAAGACAGAATGAAGCAGAGCCTTTGAAGAAAGGATGCCACTCAGAGATGGAGAACCAGACACAGAACCCAAAAGAAAGAAGGAAGCAGTGGATGTAAGGAAAGAGAAAAGAACAGGATGTTTTCTTTGGTAAGGTCTGTAGCAAAGAGGCCGTATTTGCCCCCATGCCAGCCAGCAGGGCACATGGCTGGCTCAGCATGAGGGACAGATTTGGGACTGAACACCGCCACTGTTCGCTGGACCTGGTACACTGCTCGTCTGCTGAATCTGAATTTTGGTAGAAGGCATTGAACAACAACAAATTGATGCTGATTACATCAAACTTGCTTTTTGGGTCAGGGTGAATAAATATGTATCTATTGCTATTGAGCGTGATGCGAAGTAACGGTGACTGCAGAGGAGCTGAGGAAAAGGAGGATGGAGATGCTGTGATTGAATAAACAGCACAGAAAATAATCACGTCTAATAAAACATGCTCCTACCAGTGCACCTGGAGAATTCTCCTGCTTTACAGAGAATTTTCCTCATTATTTCCTATTTCTGTTTTCCTTCATGGTTATGGCTTTGCCGCAGAAGTGGCATTACTAACACTCAGCTTAAATCCTCTCAAGCTAGTTTCGAACCCAGAAGAGAGTGGCAATTTTTGCAAAGTCATAAATTAAGCTTCTCATAATGACTGAATTACCTTGTAGAGCATTTTATTACCAGCAGAGAGAGGCTGTTCTGGCCAAGCTGCAGCCTCTGTCCGACAAGGTTCAGCCACGCTATGGGGACGGTGCCAGCATTAGGGTCAGGGTGTTGATGCCATTAGGGTCAGCACTTGCATGTTGCTTCAGATAAGGCTTCCTTCAGCTAAGCCTGGCATTTTTCTCACTTCATCTGTTACCACTTCATTTCTTGCACATTTTTCACTTCCTCTCTACTTGCATTTATTTTTTTCTTTCTTCCTCTGGAGAGTTCAATCTAAGCCTGCTTTTATAATTTATTTTTTTTCAGCGAGATCATGACCTGAGCTTAATTCAAGCAATATTGTGAATACAGCCATTTCCCCGCTTACTAGCAGCAGCAGCACAGCTTAAAAGAGGCACGAGCAGCGCTGGAGGTGGCAGGCAGGTGAGTTTTGGCTGGTGCTCAGGGGTGATGGATGGCCCAGGGGGTTGGCAAAGCCCAAGGCAGGGCTCTGTGAAGGGCAGGAGCTGCCACCTGCACACACTCTCCTCTCACACTCCGGCACCCGCTGCCCCACGCAGCCGCGCAGAGCTGCCACCTGGTTAGCATCTTGTCTCTTTGGAAAGCAATTATTTCCTGATTACTGGTGAGCTTCTAGTGGCACGGCCAAATTAATTTTGGGAAAGAGAAATACAGTCTGGCATCCCACTCTTGAAAGGCTACTCACCTCACACAAGGTTTCCATAACAGTAAGGTCAGGGAAGTAACACATCTCTTTGACAGAAAGATAGCACAATACATTTTCTGGCTCTATTACACCATCTCTATGCAATCTGGACACAGCATTTCATGACTCGTTTGCCTCAGTTTCTCATTTGTAAAAATGAAGATAGAAACCCTTTCCCCCGTCTGTCTGGGCTCTAAGCTTCTGGGTAGAGACAGGTTTTACCGCACGCAGCCCAGCAGGAGTTGTGTCTTACCGAGGGCCTTCTACCCTCTTAATACAAACTGGTGTTACTGAGATGCCATTTGCATCTGTCATCGTATTCCTTAAGCTGTTAGAATTACCAGGTGAGACTGCTACTCGCAAAATTCGCAACTAGCACATTCATGTATGATATTGATGTATATAATAATAATATATATCACAAGGGGGAGACAGTTAAAATGTTGTCTCTCCAGCACTTCAGAAGGAACTCCCTTTCCACTGCCCCTGCATAGTGCCCTCGTTCCCCACGACTGCCAATGCACTGCAACATGCTGGGACCACCACACAAATACATAGTTATCTTTCAGCTTAATAAAATGGCTTTTTTTTTTTTGCTTTTTTTTTTAGAACCTGCCGTCTTAGGTACTTGCCACCTGTGCTCACAGGGGAAGGATCCTGAATTGCTCGGCAGGTACCACTGACACAGCACGGGGAGACATTAGTAGCAGCAGATTGTTGTGAACATGCAGAATCAAGTCAGAGACGTGGTAACGTATGGAATGTATATGTGCACACACACACACACACATAGAATGAGTGTTTTTTAAAAGCCAATGCAATGGTAAAGCTTCTTCCAATGCACAGGAAAGGGAATTGCTTTGTTTATTGCCATCAGTGCCCCTGTGAATCACAGCCCGTATCATTGGAGCAGATCAAGGCCACAGATTTAATTCCTCAAGAAAGTCCCACATCAGAACAAACAGTCACAATTTCAGGCAAAGCAAAAACTCCAACAAATGAAAATATCTAACTATATCAAACTAAGTTTTTAGGATATAGTCCCAGTGCTGCTTTTCAACCCACGAAAGCACTTCAACCTTATCAAAATGGAACATAATGATCACTTTTCAAACATCTTGATCAAAATCAGCTAGTTCCCACCATTTTTTGAGGCTGCTAAAAAAATCTGTTTTCCATCACGAAGGCTGTAGTGCTCTGTCACTTGTCAAATGCTGTGTTACACAAATATTTTAAACCAAAAAAAATTTTCTCTTTCCTGCACTCCTTTTCTTCCCTAATCAGTAACAGAAATAATCAAAGTGGTGAGGAGGGCCTGGCCTTGTGTCATAGCTCCACTGTGTCCATACCGGGGGTAAAAGAAATCAGGGTAAAATTCCGTGTTAATGAATCAGTTCAAACTGTGGAGAGATAAGCGAGATAAGACCTGACAGAGATGCTTGGGATGGACAGATCCATAGGTTTTGTAGACTAAATGCTGAAATCACACTGCAGGAAATGCTGCTCTGCAAGAGGCTTGTAGGATTTATCCAGGATCCCCAGAGAAGCGAGAGGAGCTGGTAGAGAACTGGCAGGCTCATTAATGCCAGCATGTGTTAAGCCATAGCCCTTACTGGGGCACTTATCTACTATTATTTTTTTTCCAGGATGTGGCTTTATTCTGTGAGTTGAAGTCTCCAGATCCACAGGTTGGAAAGTCACGTTGCTGTTGTCAAAGGGACGTGCGCATCATCATCGTCTGGGCCATCACTGGTGGGAGAGGTGCCTTGTGTGCCTGATTGCTAAAGGGGCATAGTTTTAGTTTTAATTCTGTCCTATTTGAACAGAAAATGGCAAAAAATCCAGAGGATCCCACGTCTGTATGGGAAATTAACAGTCAGGAATTAGGGTACAGGGAAGCTAGCTCAGGTCTTGCGAGTTCCTTTTCACAAAGCTACTGAGCCCAACTAGACATGAAAAAAAATCTTGGAGATGATGCTGCCTACATATGCCATAAACAGATGTAGAGTTGGATTTTGTCCACATAGCATGAACATTTAAAACTCAGTGGAGGCAGGATATGCAAACAAAGAGAGAAATTTGGTGTATTCACTCATACATCGACTTAGGAAACTCAAGCTGATGGGTCACAAAAATATCTGAAGATATTTACATGAAAATTCCACTTTGTTTACAGCAGTGGCTGTTTCAGCAGCATATTTTCCCAATAGATGTTATATATTAACGCAACCTTTTTTTTTTACTACAAGTTGCAGAATGAAATTGCCCAGTTCCAGAAGATCTAGGTCGGTTATACAGGGCGTCACATGAGAAGGCTTCACAATTATTTCTCACTGGTTCTCTCTGAAAAGAGTAAAGAAGGACTTGGTACACTCTCTTGCCATGGAAGTAAATGGGATGGCCAAGCCAAAGCTTCCCACTTACACGACTATACCCCTGTGACAACCAAGCAGAAGATGAAGAGTCCTTGCTACTGCCACAGCTCTGCTTTCCTCCTGGTTCCCACCTTAATGGAAACCCAGTGCTGCTCAACACATCTGCCCTTCACCTCCTCTGGGAAGTCAACAATTGAAAGCAACCGTGTCACAGTCAGCCTCTTTGGCCAGACCTGACAAGGCACAACGCTGTGTCCTGCAGAAATGCTCTGCAGAACGAGCCCTGCCAGGACTACCCTGCAGTGGGTGACAGCGTATGGTCAGGAGACCAGGCACCTCTGTATGGTCCTGCACCGTGCTGTGACCCTTAGGGACAAGTGACACCAGCTCTCCTCAGGCCTGACCTCAGGAGTCACTGCAAGACTACTGCTGTTTCTCCAAGAGGACAAAAGTCGTGCAGCTAAGCATGACTCAAAATGATCATTTGGAGAAAAATCTCAAATTCTCATTTTTCCATTCATCCCAAACACAAAGGAAGAGTCAGAAATGTGAGTTTTCCCCGGGACAGTAATCTTTTGAGGGAAGGTGTCACACACATCAACACGCAGCCATGGGCCGGTGGGGAGCACAGCGGAGAGAGGGCTGCAGCCCAGCCCTGGCAGGGACCAGGCAGCCAAGGCAGCTGAGTGGCTGGAGGCCTTGGGGCACTCGCTGAGCCCAAAGGCTCAGTGCAGCTCCACAAGCCCACGGCCAGGAGGGTGAAGAGCCCAGGTAGTGCGGGGAGGCCAGCGGGCCCCACGGCAGCCTTGTCAGACATACCAGGGCTTGCCACAGGCCTCCGGCGAGGCCAGGCCTGGGCAAAGCGGGGCAGGCATGTTTCTGAATCAGGGCTTTCATGGCCCAGAGCCAGCCTTTCCTACACAACCCCCGTCCATTGGCAAGCTGCAAGGGCACAGCCATTCTCTGAGATGCCAGGCCCACAAATGCCCTGCTGTAAGCCATCATTTTCTGGCTATTCTGCATCCCCTTCCGAGCTTTCTCTCATGCCCGAGAGGAGAGCTCTTCTGAGGGGTGCGATGAGGGCACAGGAGGGTGGGTGCCTCCCCAGCCACGGGGCAGGAGAAGCACTTCTCCCCATCCGCTGCCAAGGCTGCCAGCTGCACATGCCTGCTCCCTCCTCGTCCTGGGCAGCCCCGGTGCCAGGGGGTCACATGCCACAGGGGTCACTCTTGCACCGCCATGAATGGTCCGTGTTTCGCAGGCTGGCCCTCATCACGCAGAGGTGCTTTCTGCCAGCTTACCAAACTCCAGGAAAAGCAAACATCTCCTACAACGCGTCTCTGATTTATAGATAAAAATCTAAAATGAATCCTCTACGCTGCCAGTGACAGCGGCATCCATATCACTAGGTACAATAAAGACAATTCCTACAATTAATGAACTGGGAAAATTACAGGTAAAAGAAAAATGACTGTGTGAAAAAGACCTTGAAAGGCATGAAACAGACAATGAGTTTTTTCTACTTCTTATTTCTCTTTCCCTCCCTCCCCTCGCTACAATTTTATGCATAATTGTTTGGTCAGTTTGTTCTTCCCTGAAACTTTTACTGAAATGAATTAGGTAAACCATACTCTGAAACAGATTGATAATGGAAAATATGTAAATATATAGCATATAACTTATAAAACTGTATATATATATGTGTGTGGGTGGGTGCTGGAATAAAAAAGCTACTGTTACTTGCTGGTAGAACAACATATCAACAACTGTTGGAGCTGACTTGAAGGTTAAATATTAGGAAGGAATCCAATTTCTCTTGTCTATTCAGCTCAGCGGTGTGTTAGATTGCGGTTGGAGTGTGCTTATGGAGTGTGGGATATGAAGTAGGCTAATCAATCCCTGCTGCTTCATTCTCAGGTTCTTCTTATATCAGGTCCCTGCCCTCAGGCAGCCTTCAGCTTTCCAAAAGCCAATTCCATACAAATAAAAATTGCGACCTGCAGCTAGAGGGTGAAGCTGAGTTTCCCCCTCGTGATTAATCTCTTCTTGGGTGGCTTTCAGGAAAAAAAAAAAAAAAGAAGAAAAAGAAAGAAAAAAAAAAGAAAAGAAAAAAGGAATGAAAAAAAGGAAAGAAAAAAAAGAGAGAGAGAGAGAAAACCCATGCACGCCACAGCCCTGTGAAAGAGTTTTCCTATTGAATGAGCCCAGTGCTCTGGAGCCAGCTTATCAAATGAAAGAATTCATTTTTTTTAACAGTGCCTCGTGTTGACATTGAGAAAATGAGCTATCAAACACTATGATTAAACTTCAGCTGCCATAATTGTCGTCCGAACAACTGCATGGTGGAACTGAAAAGCATTTTTTTAACCAGCTCTATATGGTTCACCAGTAATACTCAGTTTAAAAGGTTGTTGCTGCTAGCAAGAGAAACAAGGCTTGAAATTAACTTTTTCCAATCCATAGACAAAATTAAACATAGGTATTTGAGTCACACAAACAACAGGTAAATCAGATGTGCTTTAAATTTCATTTTAGTCATTTTATCTGCCAAGGGGTAGCTCCAGGGTATTAAAATATCTGAACATTTTCTTGTTTCACTGCATTTGACTGGATGGGTCCTGCCTTTCATTTTGAGAGAGAGGGAGACAGAAATGCAAACAAGAAGTGCAAGGAAGGGGAGCTTAAATGCTCAGTTTGGTGCAAGCTGGGGTAGAGGAATCTAGAAATGTGTGTTCTCCCTGCAATCAATAAAGGTTTTCTATGAGCAGGGGACAATCTAAACCACAACGGCCACACTTCATGTGATTACTGCTCGGTCTCCTTTCTGGCCTGGACTAGTGCATTCATTCTGTTGAGGCTCTCAGGGATACTAAGGATGGTCTATTACTAAGTATTTTCGATTAATTCTCGGCAATCTTTTTACGTACATTCTCAAGAGACCGTGGCTCGCCAGGACGCAAGTCCTTTGGGGGGTGGGTGGGGGTGGTTAGAGGCACGATGTCTCAGGACGGTGACACCCCCAGTGCCAGCAGCCCTCTGGCCAAATGTAATACTTTGGGAAATGAGCTGTTGAACAATTATATCTCTGCTTAAGATTGTTAAATAAATCCCAGCACTACGGGACAGATGACAGTGCAGTGAACATGAAGGAAATAATGATGGGGAATAACTGAGGACCAGGTTAGGAGAATATAAACAGTTTAAATTGGAATATTTCCTTGCCCCTTCCCTGAGCTTGCTTGGAACGAGCCTCTGCCCTCCTCTGCACCAGGCAGGGGGGTGGGGGTGGGCTGCAGCCAGGTCACAGGGCTGAAAATAAGGGTGTGAATGAGGCTGTGCACATTGACCTTGGCTGAGGATCTGGCCTTTGCCTGGTAGGAAGAGCTCTCCCCAGCTACTTCTCAGCCCTGGAACCAGCACTGCCCAGCAGCAGCTGGCTAACCAGCACTGCATCACCCCAACCAAACGCCTCCCTGCCGCACGCAGTCCTTCTCAATTCTTCCACCAGAGTAACATCCTGCTATTTTTTTAACCTAAATGCTTTTTTTCCCCCGTTCCCACCCTACTCTACCTACTCCAGCAGGTGGTTTTGCAAAGTCAATTATATAACCCAATCATCCTTCTGTTTCCTGAGCATATGGGAAAAACATTTCGAAATAACAATAACATTTTCATCATTTTTAGAGCCTCTCACACTCTGAGCTTTACTCCACCCCTTTTCCAAGAGCAAAGGTGTAACGTCCAGGGCTCGTGCAGGATACTCAGGGGTTGGGGCTATCCCTTGCAAACAGATGACATTTGAGCCCAGCAGCTTGGAGCAGCAGTGAGCTGTGGGATGACTTAGGCATGGGGAAGTGTTAGGAGCTAAGCTGGACACAGAGGGACAGCCTCCAGAAAAACAGGTTTAGAGACAGATTGGCTGCTGCAAAATAATACAGGTCTGCAAATCTAGGGAACGCTATCTACTCAATAAAAAGAATTTGCACATGAAAAACTAAAAAAACTCGAGTCTGTTACTTCCATGATATTCTCAAGAGCTTATTTAGCAATCTTGTTCTAGGACTGCTCCCTCCTGCTGGACTGCACACCCTAAGTTATTATTGTAGGGTTGCTTATGCATGCTGAGCTGCATTCCCATGTTTGCTATTTGTAGGGTCACTCAGACATGCTGGCTGGATCATGGCTATTTTCAAGCACCCTGAGCTGCTGGAAATTATTCACTTATCAGAAGCAACAGTAAAAAGATATTTGTGTGAGAAACAAAGATATGAAAAAGGTACTCGAAGCCCAGTTTTGGTCCAAGCTGCAGAGGCGCTGGGCAACATATTATTCATTCATCATAAGCTTTGCAATATAAGGATGGCAAAGTTATAATCAATTAAGAAAACAGAGTCTGACATTGCAATACTCTTAGCTTAAGGAAACCAAATAAAATATCACAGCTTGTTCAAAAAGCTTATTTTGAGATCTCAGTATAAATAAGAGGCATAAACACACATTCTTTCAGCTAGCTTTTGGGTGAACTGTCTGATATATCTGCTACTGTGCAGAAAGCTAAATTAGCTTTTAAGATGAGCCTTTCATAAAAAACCTTGGAATTCTCTCTTCTTCCCCATTTCTCTACATTTGAAATGGTTTCATTTAAAGAATCCAGTCTATTGTTCTTGCAATAACCTTAACATTTAAGAAGAGATGAGCCTAATGTGATCACCTTTGGGAAAGGACACTCTTTCAATCTTACACTCAGGAAATCTTACTGAGCACCATTGCGAATGAATTCCAGGCTGTGTTGGAGACGTGGGGAAACACCGAAGCGAGGTTGCCTTGGCTTTAGGTTGTTTGTTGGCTGGAAAGAAAACGTGAAGTTTGAACTAGCTGGTGAGGAGCAAGGGAACGCCTGGCATCTCTGTGCTTGGAAACTGCTCCAGAGGACATCAGCCTGCCAGGCTTTCCTCTGGCTGACAGAAGTGTTGGGCTTTAACTTGCACACATTGTGCTAAAGCAGCAATAAAACTGTGACAAACTGACAAAAGCAGGTCAATTCACAGCTCAGGCTGACACCACTTTTTCAGCTCATATTCGTCGATTACCAGTCAAATTTCAGGTACAGGAGAGAGAGGAAGAAAAAGGCAGAGCTGGGACACAGCAAGCCGTGGCCATCGCGGCTCTCTGAGGGGCCCAGGCAGTTCCACCTCTTCTGCTCTGTTTTTCACCCCTGCGGGTACGTGTGTGATAGCTTGTGGGAGAAGCCCCTGGAGCCACCCATGAGCCAAGCATCTTACTGAGCCCCCAGAGGAGCTGTGATGAGCATGGGTCTGCAGAGGAGCCCCAGGGCAGGTCACGCGTGACTGGGAATCCCAGGACCAGGTTTCGGAGGTGACTGGGCTGTGGAGGGCTCTGTGCTCGCAGCCTCCCCAGGCAGTGCTTCCACCGAGGGCTATTCACATATTCCTGTACCTCAGTGCCTGAGGATTTCTCACATGTGGGCTTTCTTTTCTTTAGCATCCTTTCCCACAATCCCAAAGGAAGGCAACAGTTCACACAGCACAGTCTCTCTGCTTTTAAACTGGCATGTTCATCCACTGATGCTTCTTTTTTCACTGTGTTCAAACTGTGGTTAAATTAATACTTTACAGTAAAAAACAGAGCTAATCATATCATTGCTGCATGAGAATAGCTGTGACTGACAACCTTTCTAAAAACACAAGCCCATGACTCAGTGCACACAACACAATTTGTGAAGGGCAAAAATGAAAACTGCCTGGAAAAGAACTTCAAAGTAGAAGAGAAAAAATAACATGTGGGATACAAGTACAACAGACAGGCAAAAAAACCTTGCTAAACCCACAAATATAATCTAGTTTCCTGTTACAGGTTGTTCAGAGGAAAGAAGGATGCTGCATCCTCACACTCAGAGGTAACTACAGCCCTATCTATATTTTTATCTTTTTGTACAAATTAGTTTGCCCCACTTTTGCCATACAGCCTACAGAGAAATTACTTGTATTCATAAAGCCTTTTTTTTTTTTTTTTTTCCATTTTGCATTATCAGAAACAACTGCCTGTCACAGCCTTATGAGTGAGCTCCTTCTTCTCAAAGCTGTAGGAGTGAGGGCTGGACTTTGGCTTTCAAGACCAGCCTCGGATCTCTGAGTCCAACCTGGGTATTGCAGGCTTAACACCACATAATCCCTTCCATAAATTTCCTTTCTGATTGGGAAACATCTCACACACTATGGCTGCTGCTATGAAGTAATAACAAGTAAATCCAAGGAGTCTTTTGCCCTTTAAACGGAAAAATATAACAAAAGTTAAACAACTCCCCTCAATGAAACAATGACTAAAAGACACAGTAGGTTCCTTCAGACAAGCCCAAAGCAAAGGCTAGGAAAGCAGTTCATCCAAGGGACAGGAAGTACTTTCTCCTTCCCTTACTCATGCCATCAACTCAGTCATCAAACCTCTTTCTTTCAAAATGAAAAGGAGTTCAGGGACAGTTGTGGGAAATAAACCTTTCTATTGTTTAACCTGATTTCTATACCAGATACCTGCCC
This sequence comes from Actenoides lindsayi, assembly GCA_025331215.1. NCBI lineage: Eukaryota > Metazoa > Chordata > Aves > Coraciiformes > Alcedinidae > Actenoides > Actenoides lindsayi. The sequence continues at coordinate 44,778 of WTSP01025337.1, read as the reverse complement.
TGGGAGCAACAACGGTAAGAGAGAGTTGACCTGTTTCCCACCAAGCTTTCAGTGGCACTTAGGCTGATGTTCCTACCACAATACCAAGGAAAATTAATTTCATCACTACAAAGAAAAGAGATAATCAGCACTTACATTGTCTTCTATCCCTTTCAGGAAAGCTGAAGCAGGTCAAGTCACTGTCCTAAGGAGGAGAGTCCAAGGTATCTGGGACCTGAAATAAAATAGATGGAAAGTTCTCAGGAACACAGTTCAGGCTGCTGCTACCATCAGGGACTTCTGGAGCTCCAGAGGCTGGGCAGAGAGTAACCAACAAGTGCATCCTTCAGGAGAAAGCAGTGATGGAGACACTGAGAGCTGGACATACAACTGATTCAGTAACATTTACTCTCTGAGTTCCGGCGATGAATTCCGATTACAAATAGTCCTTTCAATTCTACTCAGCAGGAGTAAGGTGAGTCAGCTTTATCTCATAGCAGAACAAGACAGAGAAAAGTAATAAGGACATGGGTCCAAGTGCTCTGACCGTGTGTATAATTGCAGCTATACTGGTTTTAACAGAATTCCACCTATTTACACAAGCTGTTGTGTGTATGTGTGCTTGTCCAAGTGGTTTTCCATAGTCAGGGAGCCAATTAGGCACTCTTAACAATTGAAGTTTGCAGCACTGCCAACTCTTAATGCTGCCTGACACTTCCCAGTGATTCCAGTTGCTCTTAATTTTGCCAGCTATTACTAATTCAGCCTCAAATTGGTATCCTGGATAGGTACCACTTTGTTGAAATTGTCACCAAAACCAGATGACTCTTCCAAGGATGAAATTAGAGGAAATGATGCTGCTTTGTCTTTGTCCCAGAAAAACATATACTTTCTTTTTCAGTATATGTTTCTGTTTGGTTTCTACCACCTAACTGCAGTGTTACACTCTTTCTACTACAGAAATGTTGCAGTTTAGCAGGAGGAGGAAAGGAGGGGATGTCCCACTGTTAAGACCGTGGGCCTTGCTGCCCGCCGAAGAGGATCCTGTATCGATCTGCTCCTTATCAATTCTCCTCACGCTGGAAGGAGCCTGTGCCTTATCTTTCCAGTCAGGCTGGGTTCCCTCTCATTTGATCACTGGAGGGAATCCTAAACATGGCCAAGGTGTGGGACAAGAACCTCTGGTCCAGGTTTGTTGAGGACTGTGCAGTAAGGCACATCTCAACAGGAACAGGGTGTCAGGTTATAGCCCTTAGTAAACTATTCATCTCCAATGATTCACTAAAGCTGGGTTAATCAACAGAGATGACAATATAGCTGTAAAAAGATCCTTGTGATTGGTTACGTTATTTTGTAGGAGCATTCCCCCAGCTTTGTGAAAAAAAAAAATGTTCTACAGTTCCTACATGTTTAACTTCATCTTCAAGAGAGGGTAAAAATAGTCTGCTAAAACAGATTTTATTATAAATTATTATTCTATAAAGTAATTGGAGAGATTATTAGGGATGATGATTACTTTGTGATTCTATCTGGAGAAATTGTACTCAAGGCCTGTCACCCTGTATGACGGGACTGCATTTATTCCTTTTTTTTTTAGGAGCCACCTAGCACAGCGGCTATTTCAAGTCCAGGGGAAGGTAGGCAGACATGTGCCCCACTAGCCACAAAATCAGTCTGTCCACCTTTCTTATTCTGGACCGGGCTGTCAACAGTGTGAACTGACATAGCTCCACTGATGCAAAGTTTCAGACAGCTTTGGTGAAGTGCTAGTGTCTGTCCCTTCATCCCAGTGGGGCTGTGCTTACATCCACTGAGGATGTGGCGGTTTGCTTTTAGACGCGCACAATGCGTTATTGCTTGGAATCAACTCCCTTTGACTTTAGGCCTTTCAAAAGAAAGTATCCAAACCCCTCGACACATAAAAGAAAACAGAAGAGTCGAAGAAAAATGACTTAATTCAGGGATATTAGAGATAGACATAGTGATAAAAGAAAACTTCAAAAAGGCTGGAGTGGAATTTAAGATAAAAACATTAATTAAGATATAGTTAACACAGTAATCTAAAATTTCCTGAAGACTTAATGAGTTTGGAGCCACTAAAGCTGCACTAAGCACAGGAGACATAATCAGAATCAGAACTGACACACAGCTCAAAATCATTTCAATTACCTCTTTCACTTACATTAGGCAGAAAAACAGTAAACAGTCAATGGGATCTAAGAAGCATAGTCAGGTAACATCAATGAGCAACAGACAAAGGCTACGTCATACAGTACACTGAGAAGAGAGCTTGACCTTTGGAATTGAAATATAGGCATTTTAAGCTCCAGTGGAATGTATCAGAATGGCTTTTTTCAACTTAAATGCATAAAAGGTCAAGTGGAGGTCATATTTGGCTTTGGGTTCATCAGCACAGAGCATATCCCAACCCTTTCCTCATGCATTCTCATTAAAAAAAAAAAAAAAGGGGGAGGGGGTTTTAAAAGCTCTCTGGCATGGCATAAATATTCATTCTCCAGGGCCAGATTTTCAGTTGGTGTAAAGCAAGATAACTGCACTGAAATAAGGAACCTCTGCCAATTTATACCATCTCAGAATCTGGCCATCCTGTTCACATTCTTCTAAGATACAGAAATGGCAATTTGAAAGCTTTCCTGGAGCAAATGCTTCCAACAATAATGATGCGTGTTGAAATTTGAGACTTTGACATTTAAATTGTCTGGGGTTTTCTTTGAAAGGCATGGCAGGAGGTATCCTCCAGAAGAGCCAAGGAGAGAGTAAATACTGCAACAACCTAGTTTACTGCTTCTCTATGTGTTCACCCTTCAACAGCAGTTTTATGTCTTTTTCAATATTCCCACAATTCTTCTCAGACAGGAAAGAACTTTTCTGTTCCCTTATAAATTGCACTGAAAATGGAGAAAGACCAAAAATAAAAGGGCCACTCACAAGTGACATTGCCACATTAACAGAGCGAGGAGAGACCCAGCAGACTGCAACAGGACTACGCTTCCACAACACGGCACCAGTTTCCCTCTCATACCTAATCAACTAATTACAGAGAAACTGGATGAGTAGAGGGTGATCATCCAAAGTCAGAGGAGTGGCCATCTGAATGAAACAAACACCTACAACTACTTAACTTGAGGAGCAGTTAGTCTTCTTTCTGAGGGGAAGGATGAAATCAAGTCCGACACCATTCAGTGACTATTTCCAAAGGATCACAAATTGTGTGCCCTGCTGCCTGAACCCAGGTATTTCACATCCTACTTTCTTAGTGCAATAAGGTAAGTTCTAAGATATTGGTAAAGAAAAAGTGCCTCTCTTTTTTTTAGGACAGAGAATCCATTTGAAGAAAAAAAATAATATTAAACTGCTGCTGCCCTGGATAACTATTTTTATCCTAAAATGGATAATAAATAGGAGGGTTCTGTTGTGGAGGTTTTCTTTATTTATTTATCTTTATTTTCCTTCTGAAGACTTTCAGATGACACCATTCAACAATTTTCAGAAACTCTTGGGAAAAACACAGCTCACTCCAGGTGGCATTGGTTTTTGTGTGGCATTTCTTAGCCTTTATCCAATTTCAGTTCTGTCCCTCAGCATGCAGGACAATCAACACAAAACAGTCAATATTTCTTCATATTGAGAGTCAATTCCAAGGAAAAGAATCTTTTTCTTTTTTTTTTTATTTGCCTGTAATATGCTTATCCTTAAATGAACATTTTAGACACAGATTCCAAATTATGCATTCATTGGAAAGATTAACTCTGATTAACAAATTCATGCTAAACAACTGTGTTTAATTGGATTTTTCTAAGTAGCTAAATGCGAATGTTTCTCAGTTCTATGTGGAAAACAAAGCAAAAAGTAATTTTAAAATACTTAATGAGGAACAAACTCTGTGCTGCTGACCTATCTTCAGTGGCGACGTACCCTTCCTCCCTGCATTCCCCTGCATGCAAAGTTCCCCTAATCTAGCCCTAATAATGGTTAAAGTTATCTGTCTAATCAAACTAATTAGCACTGGTGAACAGAGACATAATCATAATAGAAAGCAAATGCCAGTTTTACAAAATGAAAACGCCATATGTGCAGCAATTAGTGAACCACAGGCACTTTTTATAAATCATATTTATTAGTTCGTAAACAAATCAAATCCTAAATGAAATGAAAGTTACCATTAACAAACACCAGTGAATAAATAGCTACAATGGCTGGCCCTGCTGGGGGGGCACGGTGCAAGGAGTTCTGTAAGGGTACCCCCCTCTCCTGCAAGGTCCTTTAGAGGTGTTCAAGGCTTTTTACTTCTGTGTCATCTTCTTTAAGTCACAGCATGGACCTATTAGCTGATCTAGGGAAGCTGCAGTTTGATCGTATGGGCTGTTCTTGTCTGGAGACCAGATGGCCATAAATTAGGATATTCACGTTACATCCATGATGAAAAATGTAGTACTAATAAGTACTCTAATAGTCTTCTACAGCGGAGCAGGTTTCACCAGAAATTGAATGTGGATTTTGTCACCTCGCATAAATGATGATATAGTACGAAATATATATAATGGCAATCCCCCTCACCCCAAAATCTCCCGAAGCGCACAAACTTCTGCTCGGCTTTAAAACCCAAGTCTTCTTCCTTTTACTGCTGGTGGTCAGGTCATTCCTTAAAGGCGATTACAACAAAAGACAAAAAAAAAAAAAAAGGATTTGGAACATTTTTGCAGGTTATAAATTCTCCTAAAAACTCGGCTTTGGGGAGGTTCAATTACACCTTGATCACTTCTCTCTCGGCCAGCAGCTCGGTATCTGGCTGACAGAACCTTGCCAGCAGAGGCACGCTTTCAGTTGGCTGCAGATGGAGCATACAAAGGGCTACTCTACACCTCAGACACACAGACGAAATACAGAATCACAGAATCATTGAAGGGTGGAAACGACCTTCAAGATTATCAAGTCCATCCGTCTACCAAGTATTATCAAGATCACTAAACCACGCCCTGAAGTGCCACATCTGGACGTTTTCTGAACCCCTCCAGGGATGGTGATTCCGCCCCCTCCCTGGGCAGCCTGTTCCAAGGCCTCACCACTCTCTCAGGAAAAAAATTTTTCC
>WTSP01025337.1:0-39589 GCA_025331215.1 Actenoides lindsayi | reverse complement strand
GATGGTGATTCCGCCCCCTCCCTGGGCAGCCTGTTCCAAGGCCTCACCACTCTCTCAGGAAAAAAATTTTTCCTACTATCCAACCAAAACCTCCCCTGGTGTAGCTTAAGCCCATTTCCTCTCATCCTATCACTAGTTACTTGTAAGAAGAGACCAACTACAACCTCCTTTCAGGTAGCTGTAGAGAACAATAAGGTCTCCTCTCAGCCTCCTCTTCTCCAGACTAAACAACCCCAGATCCCTCAGCCGCTCCTCACAGGACTTGTGCTTCAGGCCCTTCACCAGCCTCATTGCCCTTCTCTGAACTGGCTCCAGCACCTCAATGTCTTTCTTATCCTGCAGCACCCAAAACTGAACTGAAACTCCAGCTCAAGGTGCAGCCTCACCAGTGCTGAGTACAAAGGCACGATCACTGCCCTGTTCCTGCTGGACACACTATTCCTGATTCAGGCCAAGATGCCCTTGGCCTTCTTGGCCACCTGGGCACACTCTGATGTTCATACAATGCTCATGTTCAGGTAGGTGTCCACCAGCACCCCCAGGTCCTTTTCTGCCAGGCAGCTTTCCAGCCACACCTCCCCAAGCCTGCAGCCTTGCAGGGGTTGTTGTGAACCAAGTGCAGGACCCTGCACTTGGCCTTGTTAAACTTCATCCCATTGGCCTCCCCCCTTCAATCCAGCCTGGTCAGATCCCTCTGCAGAGCCTTCCTACCCTTGAGCAGATCGACATTCCCGCACAACTTGGTGTCATCTGCAGACTCGCTGAGGGTGCACTCAATCCCCTCATTGAGATCATCAATAAAGATATTAAACAAGACTGGCCCCAAAACTGAGCCCTGAGGAACACCACTTGTGGATTTTGCTCTGTTCACCACAGGTCTCCAGGCTTGGCCATCCAGCCAGTTTTTAACCCAGTGATGAGTCCACCCATCCAACCCATGAGCCACCAGCTTCTCCAGCAGAATGCTGTGGGAGACGGTGTCAAAGACCTTACTGAGGTCCAGGTAGACACATCAACAGCCTTTCCCTCATCTACTACATGGGTCACCTGGTCATGGGAGGAGGTCAGGTTCATTAAGCAGGACCTGCCTTTCTTGAACACATTCTGGCTGGGCCCAATCCTCTGGTTGTCATCAATCTGCTGAGTAAGCACACCCAAGATGAACTGCTCCACAGTCTCCCCTAGCACCCAGGTCAGGCTGACAGGCCTGTAGTTGCCTGGCTCATCCTTCCAGCCCTTCTTGTAGATGGGTGGTACATTGGGACCGCCCCTGTTAACCAGGATATATATCGTACTGGAGAGACACGCAGCCCAAACATACAGTACTGGAGGTTCAAACAGAAAAACCTGGCTCAATACTCACAGGAAGACTTAGTTAAAATTAAGGTTTGTAATAAATAGCACGTATCATTACATATCTGATCACAGTTTTCATAGCTTTCCTCTCCCACAGGAAATACTGGCAGCAGAAAAATCATGAATAGAAATATTTCTGGAGGTACAAAAACTACTCCATTCCTCTAGCTGTTAAAATAGCCTATAGGCTGAGACCTCTTCTTTACGTTAAGTGCTCTTGGATTTAATGTATCCTGGCTATTTCCAAGCTCTGGGCAGAGACCAGCTTTCTTTTCTACAGCTTTGCTTTTTTTAAAACACTGCGGAACTCGGGTCTTCTGGGTTCTTCAACCCTTTTGCTCTTGACAAAATGAAGCCTTCAACTTCCACGGCTTCTGCAAACCAGATCGGATCATGAATTTCCCCGAGTCTGCAGCTGCTCAGAGTTGACTCTTACCCTAGTTGCTTCCTTCCTGCCCAGCTGATGATGCCTATCTGGCGGAGCTGTGTTTAGGAAGGGGCTGCACACGTCGAGGCACGATACGCGCCCAGATCTCCACCTCCCGGGGTGAGAACTTGGGAAGCAGAAGCACAAACTAACTTTTTCTGGTAAGTGGTAAGCCGCGCTATTCCCTTTGGTGCTCATTTTGAAAACATTAATTAGAGTGGGTATTTAATGTGACTCTCCTGTAGTATGTACATGAACAGCTCAAACTAATCTCACCCCGCCCCAGCAATTCCAGTGTACCCTGTAACAATGTCGGAAACATTAACAGCGAATTAATTATAATTGTGCAGTGGCGCCTGGCCACTCTGCTTTCTGTCTAGTTTATCTTTGTTTTAGGCTAAAGAAAACAACAACGAAAGAACAAAACACGCAATAAAAATCTGTGCAAGAGATAGAAAGCAGAGTATCCCCATTTTGGTTCCCCCTCTTGGCTATGCCCCCCATCTGGGTGGGAAGCATGCTTTTTACATTTAAAAGCGCAACGCAGAGAAAACAGACCCAAAGCTGCAACCATGCTGTGCATTTAAATTTGATCCCTTTTTTGTTTGTTTATTTTCCTGTACTTTTTTGGATTGGACGGGAAGCTTAAGCATTGCAATACAGAAATGAAGGCTGTTTTCCTTGTATATTTGGCCTGACCAAGACTAAGAGGTAATACCAATATTGTGAAAATCCCTGAGCAGGCAGGATTTCTTCTCCAAATAGCTGAAATGAATCCACACCATCATCTGAATGCTTGTGGATTTTCCAAAATGGAGACTTACTAACCACACACGGTCCAAAACAGCCACTCAGGGTTCCACAAAAAACCATGAAATTTTCTTTAAAATAATTATATTTAAAAATAACAATAACACAACAGTTCTCTGCCTCAATTTTCTGGCTTTTGAGCTCCTTGGGCACTTCTATTTATTTATTTACACATCTGAACAAAAGCTTTCACAAAATCTCTCATTTCCAAGCCTTGGAGCTGTAGGACCCTTTCCCGGTGCTCACTGCAAGCCCTAGGATAAAATCACAAAAAAAACCCTTCATCTCCCTTGAATAGGTGTGTTGAACCTGCTTGTAACGAAGCAGAGAGGTAACAGGAGGGAGGAAGACCCATGGTATGCCAGAGAAAAGGAGGTGTGAGGAACCCTGGGGGAGAAAGCAGAAACAACAGTGAAGTCACTCGTAAAATACCCAGAGGTTCCAGCAGCCAGTCAAGCCCCTCCACAGCACTCCAATGCTACCAACCCTCTATGTTACTGTTTCTGGAGAGCAGTTTTAGCCTCATCTGCGTGCAGAAGGCATAAAGCAACCTGAACTCACACTGGAAGTGCAATTTCAGAAGAAATCCTGAGCGGACACCCACCCAGTACTGCGATGCTACAGGAGGACCAGCCCTGATCTGGCTCAAACCTACAGGGGATTTGTTAGTGACTAACAAGAGCTGGAAGAGGGGAGATACCTGGCTCTGCAATAACCCGATGAGTGACTACAAGAGGCACTGAAAAGACCCCTGTTGATTTAAATAGCCATTAGCTGTTCAACTAACTAAATGGGGTTGATGGCTGCTTTGCATTAAAGCTGGTAGATATCAGTGATCTGACCCCAGCACTGTAAACAGCAAGACAGAGCTTTCATTTGCTTATTCTTTGAAGACTGGCCTTTTAGTGTTCTAATAAAACAGGAGTCTAATCTACACAGGATAAACTACAGTATGTTTTAAATGATTCTATGACATGGTTAAACAGTCATTACTGTAGGAGGACAAAGACCAAAAAGATTAGTTCATGCTAAATATTTCTCTTAAGAGATGATGTTTTCCCCTCCTCATACGGTTTCCTTACAGCAAACTTTGCCTTCACAATTATTCCCTTGATTACTGTAAGAGTGCCAACGTAATTTAGTATTTGGGGCTGGTACACAGAGCCTGGCAAAAACCTGACTCAAGCAAGTTTTGCTGCAGATTGGAGATTCGGCTTACTGCACAGAAAGCAGTTTTCTATATGAAAACTATTAAAGTATACGAAGAGTAATTAAAAGCATCAATTAAGAACATGAAATACAAATAAGTTTATATTAGCCAGAAAACTTATTCTGACATACTAAAACGGGTGCTTAAAAGAAACCGCAGTGTGGGCTGCCACTTATTCAGAGCTCTAAAATACTCCCAAGCGATGCCTAAAAGTATCGCTTGATGTGGTATTTATAGGAAAATAATATTTTTTCTTACACTTTAAATTAGCGTAATACCTTGTCACTGTGAAGATACCCAGAAGTACCACTGATACGCTGACAGTTAAACTTAATTCCACAAAGAAACTTGTCTTTTTTGCGTGTGTGGAAAAGACACAACCTGCCATACTCTACACCCCAGCTTACCACGCCAGAAAAAAAAAGAGCGATAGCATTATCAGTTGTCCCCATGCTTTGTCATATTTTCCTGGAATAATTCATTTTTTACTGTGAAATAATAGCCATTGAACTCATACTTCATCTTGAAGTTAATCTGTGAGGATTACGAATATATTTAATGACTCCATGGCAGGAATTTCCTGGTTTCCATATGGCTGTGTAGCTTTTTCCTATGGATAGTCACTGCAAGATGGCACGTAGCCCCGTGGTCCAATCTAGTCACTGCACGATGACATCTTGTCCCAGGAAGACCCTGGGAGCAGTCTGAGCTTCAAAAGACAGATTATTTTTCAGATCCTTTCAGGAAGACATCAGCACGCACATCCCCTTGCTGTGTTTTATGCTCTGCCCTCCAACCACAGTCAACTCCGAAGCTCGGGACAAGGCAGGGGTTCTTGCCTGTGAATGTAGCCTCTCAGATGCTGGATAACACACAACAAGCAGGAGCTAGCAGCTGGTATGTACTCACTGGTGAGATGTGGCATGCAAGCAGGGGCAGGGGAAAAGGAATCAGGGTTAAGAATGGCCTGAGAAAAGGACTGTCTTCTTCAGCAGCTCTGGCAGAAGCGAGCACAGCTGACTCAGAGTATTGTCTTTTGGGCACCAAGAGATTTTGGGTCTTCACCAAATAAAAGAAAAGCTCCATTGCATCCAGCCAGACCAACAATTTCAGGTGAGTTACAGCAAACACAGCCTGAAAGGCCAGTTGGATAGTTTCAATTCAAACATACTGTAAGATGCTGCTTTACAGCCCCCCTCCCCTCTGCCCCTACCTGTGCAGGTAGGCACCTGCCTATTCCTCATTTCTGACTACACGCTCACCGTGAAAAGCCTTATTCTCACTTGCTGGTTTAACCCTTTACAACTCCTGCTGTAGCTGTGTCACAAGATGCTGGAAGAAAATGGAGCTATAAAAAAGGGATGGTTTATCCCTCTGTCAGCTCGTTGAGGGAACAATTCAAATTGTGAACCCAAATCCCAACCTACCCTTACTCAAAGCATGCTAGCAGAGAGCAAAGTCCTCATCTACTTCCCTTGCAAATCACAGTCAATTGTATAAAAATATGTTTTAGAAATACATATGCTGGATCACCTGAAGAACAGCAGTCTCAGCTGCCTTGTATTTTTAAGCAAGGTATGGTGGTAAATCTTCCATCCGGAAAAGTAACGTGTTAACCCACTGTGCCACCTAATCCCTATGAGTCTCATTTTGATTGTAGGAAAATAATTTAGGGACCTAACAGTTTAAAACTGTCTTTTCTGGTGCCTAAGTGCTTCATTTTAATAGATATTAGCTGTTAAAGATACTCATTTTAACAATGACATTTACAGCTCTATCCAGTCTATCACAGAGCACAAGTGCATCACTTAGCTGGATGGTACTGTTTAAAAAATAATCTACCTGCTCTAATGCACATTGGAGTGTATTAGTTGAAGTCCAGTTAGGTCATTTTAACCCTTCAGCTTTCTTCAGGAGCATGAATACGTTTCAGATCCTTTTAGTTTAACACTGAACTAAAAAGATTCTTCCACACAATCATAATACTCATGTGCATCTCCCCTTCCATTTAAATCACTTTCCATCAATTCCTTTCAATTAATTAAGCCTCATAACATGGCTGTAAAGAGTTTAAGAGTGCCCATTCCCCATTTTGGGGTGGCAGGCCTAATCCATTTGTGATGGATGGAGTAACTCTCACTCTGTTGAAGCAGGCCAGAGGACCAGGCTTTTTCATATCACGGAGAAGACTCCCATCAGTTTAGAAGGGGATAGGGTCAAGCCACAGGTGACTGAACCAAAGCCACACACCACCACACAGCACCGTAAACCTTCTGAGAGATCCCAGGTGTACAGATTCCAAAACCACAGCCCTAACCTTCTTTTGAAACCCAAGCGTGAGATGGCAGCTGATGAAGCAAATGTCACCGGGCTGTAGAAACACGCACTAGAAATCTAAGCAGCTCCTTTGCTGCTAAAGGCAGAAGAACTGCCATGCTGTATCAAACAGCAAATCCAATTAGCACAGTATCTCCTCTCTCATAGTGGCCAGCTCTTAGGAAAGAATCTAAGAATTATGTTATGCTATCTCAGCTTCTCAAAACCAAAAATTAAAACGTCTTCCTGAGCCAGACCTTGTATCTAGACCAAGTACTTTTAATCAACCCTGCAGCCTTTTCTGGTCTATCTCCATTGCTACTCAAATGGAGGATTAGGAAAGGAAATAAGGGTACAGCTCCCTGAGCAAGGTGGAGCCTTGGCCCTACACAGAAGTGACACTGTCCATCAGCTGACCAAAGGTCATCTGCTGGCTCTACTGCATCCATACAGATTGACTGAGATTGAGAAGGCTGAGAGGGGATATTATTAATGCCTATAAATATCTGAGGGGTGGGTGTCAAGTGGAAAGGGGCAGTCTCTTTTCTCTGGTGCCCAGTAACAGGACAAGGAATAATGAATATAAGCTGGAACATAGGAAGTTCCACCTCAACATGAGGAGGAACATTTTTACTGCGAAGGTCATGGAGCCTGAAACAGGCTGCCCAGAGAGGTTGTGGAGTCTCCTGCTCTGGAGACTTTCCAAACCCACCTGGATCTGTTCCTGTGTGGGATGCCCTGGGTGACCCTGCTCTGGCAGGGGGGTTGGACTCAATGATCTCCAGAGGTCCCTTCCAACCCCTAACATTCTATGATTCTATGATGCTGTCTCTCTGGGAGCAACCAGTGGAAGGTATTGCTCTTCTGTGCAAGGCTGTGCCTCTCCACTTCCCACTGACTCCTTGCAGGCAGGGGAGCTGCCGCCTTCCCCAGTGGCAGAAGTCCAGCCCAGCAAAAGAATCTGAGAAAATTTATGGAAGCTGGAAGGCTGTCCTCACACAAAAGCCAGATGCCACCCACTCACTGAAGCGAGTTGCTGTTGAGTTGCTGACTGGAGGCATCTCACATGACTTCAAAGCAGCAGAGCTGGCTGCTATTTGCAGACACGGTTGGGCAGCCGTTTGCCACCGATGCGTACGTACGGCCGGTCTGAAATGAGGAGGAGGCGGCAGTCAGGGCCGCACGCGCTCCGCCGGCTCCTGCTTGCATCCCTTTGAGATGGGCAAGGAAAACTACGGAGAGCTCCTGAAACGTGGCTATGCCACCAATTTATGCAGTGGAATAAATATTTTCTCTTCCGTTTTCTGCTCCTTGCTTAATAATTCGTAAAATTCTCCTCGCTTTCCCAGCTGCTGCTGAGCAATAAGCAGCTATTTTTAGAGAGCTAATCACAGCGATGCCACAATATTTCTTCCGAGTTGTAAAAACTCATTTGCCCTTGCTTAATCTCATGCAGTTTGTTGTGTAGCTATTGTCAGGGCTCTTTTTTTTCCAGTGGGAGTGACTTTGACCATATTGCCATTGAATTTCTCTGCCATTGTCGTCATCCAGTAATGGGAACGCCACAGTCATCAGGTAATGGGACATCCTTCCACAGCTTCTTGTAGGCTACTTTATATTTGACTCTCTTGCTCTGTGACCACGTTCTCTCGATTTGAATGGCTGTGGAGGTCACGTTTCTCTGTACTGCTAAGGACCGTCTCATGAGACAGATCTCTCGACGGGGGGTATCCCCTGCAGATGTAAACTCTGATAAAGGCGTCTCTATGTTTTTGTATCACATGTCATGTCTGAACTACCTCATGAGGAATGCAGCATAAACGATGAATTAAATACAGGTGTCTGATAACTATTAGCTGAATAGTTAAGAGCAGTCTTCTCCCAGTCTGTTTAGCACATCGAGTTTCTTCAGGGGGTATCATGTTTTTGCAGTAGAGCAGCAGAAAGCAAGCAGGACCACAGAGCACATCAGATACATTATTGCTTAGTAACTAGAGGTTAACAAAGCCATTTTCCAGATACAGAATTAAAAGGAGATTTTAAAAGTCACCTTCTCATCCTGAAAACGATGTAACACTGTGTGCAAAACTCAAGGTTTGACACAAGGGTACAACAACACACACAGAAGCAACTGTTCAGGCCCAGTTCAGGGAAGAGTTTCTTGTTATAGGAGCACATACTTCATTTTATCACTTGCTAAAGCATCTCTGATTTTCTGAGTAGCAAGAAATTTAAGTGTCTGATGTCTCCTGAATGGGAAGTTCTAATGCCAATTAAGTTCCATTCACTGGGGCTAAGGCTACTTACCTAAAACAAGATACTGAGCCATTTGCATACTATAAATGACAGCTTGAGCATCTGCAGAGTAAAATGCTGGCCTGCTGATGGGATGCAATTAAGACAAAAAGAACTTGGGAATACTTTTTCCTCCAGCAGACCATACAAAACTAAACAGGAAATAGGCTCAGATTTCCACCAGAAAGCTGAGTATAGCATCACTAACATATCCCTTTGTATCCATAGGGGTTCAGAGAGCTTAGAGCTCTCTGTAAGAGGTGCTGGGCAGCCATGGGTGGAGGAGCTGGATAAAGAACCTCGTGTCCTGCTGTGGAGCACTGCAGAGCTGCTCACAGGACCCACCATTCCCTTTGAGCACTGGAATAAACCACTCAAATGGGTCATGTAGGAAAACAACAAAACTACGGAAAAAAGAACGCACAAACAAATGGAAAATGAAAACACTCGGTGCAATGGGCTGTCATAGAGTTCTGTGTGTCTGTGCCTGGTTTCGTGAGTATGTTATTTATGAAGTTCTGCGGAATAGATACAGAATTTGTTAAATAAATAAAACCAGGTTATCATTAAAAGTAAATTGTACTATCAAAAATAGCATGTGCTACAAAAAAAACCTGGGAGATCACTCCAGGTGTATGGAACCATTGAGAAACTGCCTGAAGTGCCAGCTTTTGGGTTATAAACTTTGTGCAGGCATCTTTTAGACACAGGGTGTGACGGTTGAGTAGCTGTCCTAAGGAGCTGATACTGGGCAATACGCTCTGAATTTCCCTGCACTCCACCAGGGCAAAAGGTGAATAACAAAGCACATCCCAAGACTGACATCTCAGAAGGTTTCTGAAGTGTTTCTGTTCAGGCTACATGATTTCCACCAGTGTAGGAGAGGGAACGTCCAGGGTACATAGCTGACAAACTTAACCCTCTCGACAGCCTGTAACACGTCACAACCAGAAGAATTAAGGTGAACATGAAACTGTCAAACTTCTACTTTTGCTCCCCATTTGAGTTTTTATAAGAGAAAGAAAAACAAAAGAGCTGACAACTGACCACAAAGGATGTCCATGCATCTCTGCTAAAGGAGCAGTGTGATTTCAGGGACAGGCCATTTCACCCATCTAGCCAAGCAGACTTGAAATCTCAACCTCAACCACGGTAGAGTGACTTGGGGACAATCACTCTACTATATTGCTTCCTGTCCCTCTTCTACTTAAGACATTAACACAGTAAGAAATGAAACGGCTTATTTTTTTGGCAAACAGTATGAACAAAAGTAATCCATGGGATTTGTCCCCCAAACTCAACTACTGACTTAGTGACCTCACTTCTTTTCATGGGGACTTCTTGCACGGGAAGCAACAGCCACTTGAGATACTCAGTTGTATGACCTGGGATTACTCTTGCTAGGGCCACTTTCTACTGAAAACATGCCAAGCTCTTTCTTGCTTACACTCTCTGGAACTGAGACCAGAACAGCCTTACACCACAGTCCTTCAGCTGGTAAAAGGTTTTGGGAGCTTGTAGCGGACTTTCTGCGAGCAGAAGGCAGCATCAGCCAGGCACGGGTGAATCTGGGGCTCGGAGTTTTCAAACTCCTTGTCATCAGCATCCAGGGCACTGTTGATTTGTGTCCCTCCAGTTATGACACTGAGGTTGCTAATGTGGTCGTTGCTGCCGAACTCATATCCGATTAGCTGGCAGAACAGATGTGCTGCTTCTCAAATTTGCATTACCCATTTCTACCGGTGAGAATAATACCATCAGCCCACCAACTACGCAGGGAGATCTGAGGTTGAACTCCAGACCCAAACCTTTTTCCAAGCAGTGCCTTTAACGAATCCTTAGTGCACTCTGCAAAAATGCAACCAAACTAGAGTTGGAGAAAACATCTGTCTCTGATGTGCACCATTGTGATGCTTTATGTCAGTTTGCATCAGTCAGGCTTGCGGTTTAACTCTGTTTCAGGTTTTTTTTTACATGCATCAAAAGGTTTGTCATTTTTCTGTGATTTAGGTAAAGGTAGGTTAGGTAATAAAATTCTGTGGGCTGGCAAGCACTGAAGCAAACCTCAGCTTTTAGCTTTATGTTCCCAGATGCCTACATTTCCAGTGGGTAGTGTGTCATGTGTCTAAAGAAAATGAATGCTAATGAAATAGAAAGCGGTGAAAAGCCGCTAAAATAGTGGAAAGTTGCTCAGCTAATAGAACAGGTTCTGATAGAGGCAATTGATAAAGCTTTCCCAGAGCTCTAAAAAATAATGACTTTAATATTTATATGAGCAAAGAGAAGAGAAGTAGGGGTGGAAAGGAGGGAATCCATTTGCAGGTCTGCCGTATACGGGATCTTCTGGAGGCTGCCTAATGCGCGCTTTTGCTGCCTTGTGGGCTCCAGGGGAAAACTCTGCCTCTATTCCCTAGCTCAGAAACCAGTTTGCTGCTGAGACACACTTTGGTGTTATGTTAGGGACAGAGTAATGGATTTTGAAGTATGTGTCTTCGATGGAAATCCTTCTTTTCCCCCCCCAGCTGGAAGGCAAATGTATTATGTCTGCTTCAGCCCAGACCTGTCATCGAATAGGAACTGACCTCAGACTTTTCAGAAAATTCATAGATTCCATCAGCTTTTGTATTAAAATGTCACATTCTTCCACTCTTAAACATTTCACTAAATGCAAGAGCCACAGGGGGCAAAATGCTGACCTTGGGAAAGCCAAGACTGGATGAAAACCCTAGAGCCTGTTCAAACCAACAGAACCGTTTCCATTTCACTAAGGGATGGCAATGGGGAGAGGAAATTGCAGCTATTTTGCCAATGCTTTTAAGGATTTTTTTCTTTAACTGAAAACTTCAAAATCTGACTCATTTTCATAACTCATATACATATAAGCATATGGCTAAGAGAGAGTCAGCTTTCCAATCAAGCCTCTAGGCCTCCAGAGGTCTACTACCTTCAGCCAGTAGTTTTTGGAGGATGATGTTTCATTAGTGGATCAAATCCAGACTTGAACTTGCATCCAGCTGGCACACACGAGGCCCTCAAGCTGACAAGCTGTTCCTTGGAGCGTTAGCAGTTCGTTCCTCTCCTGCCCTAGCTTTAAAGCCAAACATTGGCAATATAATGGACTGTTTCATCACAGTATTTCACAATGATGTTATAACACCCACATTTCTGGACGGGAGAACGTGGAGCTCCAGGAAATTCTGCATCAAAGCTCAGCCTGAGCAGTTATTGATAAGCACCTTCCCAAATGAGTCAGCCCCTCCTGTCCTCTGAGAGCAGGGAGCTCAGGTAAACTGGTCTACGTGCCGGGGCCCAGCTGAGCCTCTCCTCCCTCCCCCTGCAAACATCAGCTCAGACTCTCTTCTCGGCTTCTTGTCCAGCTTCATTCTGAAAAGCCACTGAGATGTTGTGCCAAAGTTCACATGCAGATACTGCCCCAGGCTGCTAATAGCTGTAAAATTCCTCTCCTCTCACTTCCTTCTCAAGCAGTCGTTTATGACTAACCACATCTTACGTTCAGGAGAGAGGTATATCTGTCTTTGTTGCTTGTGTGGTTCCCCACCACTACCTTCAGTGAAGAATAAAACAAACAAAAGGAAAACAAAAAATTCTGTTTTTTCCCTACATTTGGTTTACAAACCACAAAAATCCTTGCTTTTAAGTACAACATACTATATAAAGAAGCCGGCAATGACGGCCTCTCCTCAGGCTGCAATGCTCTGCACGCATCTGTTACAAAGAAGGGCTTATTCTAACAGAAAGTGACCGCTTGAATGCTTGTATCTTTTTTGCCTTAAAATGATGGCACGGCTCTTCCTGCACAGCGATAACTCAAATGATGGGCTGGAGCTGAGATTCAGTTGCTGGTGATAATTGTCTTAGTGCCAACTGCCTTCTAGGTCAGCATCTGCCTTCACACTCAAAAACCAATTCACACAAATACTGGATTGCTCACTGCTAGTGAAGAAGCATTTCATGAACTTTGAAAGTAAAGACAGAGTTTCAGGGTTTCAGTCCGGGTCCAAATTTATGATGTTCTTTGTGTATCACAGTGCAAGGGTGTGTAAGCCACTCTTAATGGAAAAAACTTTGGTGGCGTTCTAGTTAGCTTTGATTTAAAGCTTAATTTAGGTGCTGAAAAGGGTTAGTGCATCTTTACAGCCATCTTGTAATTCTCCAAGAGTCCTGCCATGAAGTTATCCAAGTCCACATTTCAACACGGCAGGGTCACTTTCAGATCAAAGAGGTACTCAGACAACTACCAAAATCCACTGAGAAGAGGCTTATGCCTTGTCCAAAAATCTACCAAAACAGAGGCAGGCAATTCACATTACTATACAAGTGCATTCAAAGGAGACGTAATGAAAATAACATGCATTATGTGTGTATATATATACACACACACACATATATATAGTCACTCATGATGTTAAATGAAAAGGGAAATTCTAGGTTGAAAGCCAGTCTATCTACATATTTAAAACTGAATATTAGAGCTGAGAGAATAATTTGCACCAAATAATTCACCCGATGAATTTAGCTTCTTTTGGGGCTCGTGGACTGTCTGCATACAGATTGCCATTTCCTGATTTCATCCTCACTTCAAATGAGTCTCAGTTTTAGAGTGTAATTCTTTCCCTGCAGAGGTTGATGGCAAGGAGCCTCCAGTGCTTTCCTGACACGCCATATGTGACGTATGTGAGCTGCAGAACACAGTACTGCTCTGACCCACCATCCAGTGTGCCGTGGCCGGGCTGAAAACTTGAGCGTGCCAGCTCGGCATGTGGTTTTTACAAGCACTCATGCAGGTGAAAGCTGACCACTAAACTGCCAGGAAAAAGCAAATAATAATAAGCAGAAAGTGTTGCAGAAAGATGCTCTCTTCTAAATATTAGCAAATCCTCAATGGTAACACAAAGGGCTGAAGAAGGCTTTTCACCTCTCCCTAGTATAAGCACCTCCAACAACAGATCTTAATTAGTTCAAAGTAGAGGACACAAGCATTGCTAGAAACAATACCAAAACCCCAAGTATTTCAGCAGCTTTGCAGAAAAAGAAGTTGAGGGCCTGGTGGACAATGCGCTGAACACGAGTGAGCAGTGTCCCTTGCAGCCAAG
The DNA here is from genome assembly GCA_025331215.1 of Actenoides lindsayi. Lineage (NCBI taxonomy): Eukaryota > Metazoa > Chordata > Aves > Coraciiformes > Alcedinidae > Actenoides > Actenoides lindsayi. Next base: position 26,061 of record WTSP01025337.1, on the reverse strand, counting down.
GTTGCCAGTTGCCTGCAGGGGTGTGGGACAAGGGATGACTTCCCCTTCTTTCAGCACTGATAAAACTGTATCTGGAGTGTGGTGTCCAGTTCTGGGTTCCCCTGTGCAGAAGATAAAGACACTGACATACTGGAGCAAGTAAAGCAGAGGGCAGCAATATGAATAAAGAGATGGAAAGGAAAAAAACAAAACAAAACAAAATGATGAGCAGCTGCAGCAATTGGGTTTATTCAGTTCAAATAAGAGAAACCAAAAAAGAGATGTTACTGCTGTCTACAGCAACCCAGGAAGACATAAGAGAAATGGAGTCAGACCCTTCTTGGAGGTGCACAGTGATGAGACAAGTGGATACAGGCACAAGTTACACCTTAGGAAAATCCAACTGGATATCAGGAAAAGCTTTTTCACTGTAAGGGTGGAAAATACAGGAGCAGGTTGTGCAGAGAGGCTGTGGAGCATCCATCCTTGGAGACAGTGAAAACCCAACTAGACATGGCTCTGAGGAACCTGCTCTCACCAGACATGCTCATAGTAGGAGGCAGGACTGTATAGCCTTTGGAGGTCCCTTTCAACCTAGGCACTTCTAGGATTCCCTGATAAATAAATATTTTTCCAGGGCTTAAAGCCAGTCAAAATACTTTAACATCCCTGAACTGTATTTCTGAAAGAACATAAAGACTTTTATAGCAATTTCTGCCTATGGAAAGATTGTGAATGTCAAAATCCACCCCACCAGAGCTCGATTAGGGTCAAAATGCAGGCAACGAAACCAAAGGTGCAAAATTCCTTAAGAGTCAGGTCCTCTGTAAGCATCTCTCAGCTCATCATGACCAACTTACAGCAACCCTAACTGATACCAGCAGAGGGTTCTGACTCCTAGGACTGCCTAAATGAATGTGTTTCACAGTTAACAGAACCTCATATCTAGTACAGCTGTCCTGAACACATCCGAAATGTGCTGTCTTTCTCACTGTTGTACCACAGGAGGAACCTGCGTGCACCTCCTGTGATCTCTGGCTTGCAATATTATTGTGTCTGATGCAGAATTATTAGGTACTGAAATAAACTTCAGCTTTTAATGACTAAATGTCATGCGAGAGGATGCTGGACTTGAAAGCCGGCAGAAAAGCCCTCTAGGCTGTTTCAGAATTCAGATTCAAATTATTCAGTTATCTGTACTCCTCTTAGATATCTATAAATATCTACACTCCACGGGGCGCTCATGCAATTTCTGATGGTTTACCAGACTGAAGCCACCTCCTCAACTGTAGGTTAGAGTTGTAACTCCCTGATATCGATGAAAAGGCAAGGGACTTAGTTATGAAGGTCATTTTTCAACCGAACAGTTAACTGGAGGGCACCGCAGAATGAGTTTAGCTCTCTTTTGTCTCACAAATTTTGCAATCAAAGAATATAAACATGAACAAAGCCACTAAGGAGACCTCTTCTTGCCGAATGCTCTGGAAGAAAATTTAACTAACTTAATAAGGTAAAAAATTAGAACGTTTTCATTAACACAAAATGTTCTTTTTAATTAGGATTTTGCAAGCTAAGTCTCCTAATGAATGAAGGAATGGAACTTCAAAATGATTTGAATGGCTTATTTTATTTTTTTTTTTGTTCCTCTTGCTGAGAAGAACAAATGTAACTTTTTGCAAAATAAATTCAGTTGGTAATTGGAGATTTTCTAATTAACCATTTCATGGACCGAGTTCTCATGGGCCTATAAAAATGAACTGCTATGAGATGGCTGCTCTCCAAACTAATCCTCGAGCACTCCAAGAACACAGCCAGTGCAAGCCACACCGGGACACCTGCAGCGGGCAGAGGTACAGGCAGTTTACTCCAGCACAAAGTGGGTGCAAAACAGCTCCAGGGGATACTCGTGCCTGTATTAAGGAAGCAGTTACAGGGCATGGGTGCTAATGGTAATAGAGATGCATTTATTGAAGGGCCCCACACAACTGTAGCACCCCACTAGCAGCAGTAGGCGTGCTGTGGCAGGAGGCACCCGATGCTGCTGCTGTGTGGCTGCTTTGCCAGTGCTGGCCCCATGGATACGTGTAAGGTGCTAAGGAGAGGAGAGAGAGCTTTTACAGGCATGCGAAGGAAGGCTCCCCCGTCAGAAGCTATAGCTGCCCCGGAGCCAACACGCACTGGCTGTGCCACATGACAAAGCCCTGCCTGCTACCACACAACCAGCACGAGCGTGACAGACCACCAGCAAACATGGCCGAAATGATCCCACTGCATCCGGACACAGCTGGGAGGACCTGGCCACAACCCAGGACTCGTGGAAGGTGTCATCAGAGTGGGTGCCTGCCTCTCCACGCACAGTACCTGACAAACCTCCCTGTGCTGGAGGCCAAGCTGAAGCGAGCAGCCCGCGGGTGCTGCGCGGCACCGCGCGAGCCTGTTCTGCACGCACCACAGACACACGCTCAGCACCACCAACTGCCACGGAAGAGCTCAGGAGGGTGCAACACCTTCCCCAGTACTTCCGATTCTAATGATCACAAGCAAGGTTCTCTGTCCATGATACACCCCTACCCAGCAAGCCCCTTCCCAAGGAAACACACAAGGAAACAGGCACTGCTAGAAAACATCACCCTGCGATGCCAGCAGGAAAAGCATAAGCTGTGGGTCTTCAGTTAAAAGATACAAGTAGCCTAAAGCTGGCAGACTTGGTAGATCCCTGTATGACAGGGATGAGACGCTGCTTTTGACCTAAAACTCTGGCTCCCTTGTTCCAGCAGCTTCAGAAACCTTTTATATGGTCTAATATGACCACACTACTACATGCTATGCTGGAATAGGCTATAAAACCAACTGCCAGCTGACACTATTAACCAGACAAATGCACTTGGATCCACAGAGATTGGAAGCTTGAGCAGTTGGGCTGAAACAGAAAAAACACCGTGATGAGCAGGCCAAAGCAAAGTTGTAGGAAGGGGTCTGGATATTTGCAGAGTTAGTAAAATCTGTTTTTTCTTAAAAGAAAACATTAGCAAGCAGCAAGAGAAAGAGGCGCAGCTAATTATAAATGTCATACACAGATAGCTGCTTGCTACTGCTCACAGACCTCAGCCCAACTCTACGCTTACTGTGGTTTTAGTACACATCCAAATCTCAGTGGTAGCCCTTTAGCTCAAGATACAGAGAAACCTGGACTTAGGGTCTGGAAGACGAGGGTAGTATCTCCAGGAATGGCCATCAAAACACAAATGAGGTATATTTAGCCTTTCTGCTCTGTGAGAAATGCTCAGGTTTGTTGTTGGAAGCACTCCCACTCCCACTTTCAGCAAAGGGGTACAAGTGATAAAAAGGCAGTGACCCTTTACTAAATGAGTCATCCTAGGCACAATATATGAGGGGCAGAATTCCCCCCCACCAAAGTACCCTAAGAAACAGAATATTGGAAAGTAAAGTCATAATGAAAGCAAAGGTTATGATAAGAGAGAGATTTTGGTCAGATATCTTAATGTATTTACACAGTGGGAGGTTTTCAGCAAACTGCACTGCAAAATTAGAAATGAATTAGCACGTTCTGAAAACAGACGTTGAAGTCCAGGAACTCAGAGCAAACACACACATCATTTGTACCAAGTACCCAGCACTAAAAGCAAACCCTAGGTACTATTTGATGTCATGGTGGCCACACGCTATTGTAGCACAGTTTGGTTGGAAGGGGTCTACAATGATCACGTAGCCCAGCTGTCCTTCTACAACACAGCAAGACATGAAGTTGTGAGATGAGAAAGTCCACATAGGGTCTGTCTGAAACAGAAAATACAGATGTCTGAAAACGGTGTAGAATTTATCAAATAAACACAATGCAGTCGACAGTAATGAACTTCACAAGGTATCTAACAGATTGGAATTATTTAAGGATATATCACACCAGCCAAAACCACGTGTGCCAAGATTTCATTAGACAATGAGCAAAGATGTTAAATCTGAACCTCCCTGGAAGATAAAGTCAGATCGTATTCAGCATTTGCAGATATCATCTATTTAAGTTAAGAGCGCAATCATTTAAATAAGTGACTGAAGAAGTACAAGCCTCAGATCTGGAAGAAGGCCCCAGAAGAACAATCGCTCTCTTTTCCCGCAGACTAGAAGACCAGGCAGATCCTAATGCCAAGACTTATGCTTAGAAAAAAATACCTGCAGGTACTTTTTTTATATTTATTACATTAAATATTTATTTTTATTTAGAAAAAAGTACCTGCAGGTATTTCTTCTGACAGTTTTTTTCCTGGATGCCCACCATTTTACGTGATCAGCTTGAGACTAGAAGCCAATGAGACACGATCACACCCTGGCCGCTGTGGAGGTTTGTCATGTTACCCCAGATGGACTTTTTTTCTGTTTGTCTCTGAGAATCCTAGAATGGTAGGGGTTGGAAAGGACGTCTGGAGATCGCAGAGTCCAACCCCCCTGCCAGAGCAGGATCATGCCATTCTTGGGCCAGGGAGGGAAACACAAGACTGACACTCAGCAGTGGTTGGCCCCGTTCCATTTTGCACCACAAAGACTTACACGAGCAGCTGAAACTGGCTGCCGTGGATCTCTACACCCATTGAAAACCCATTGGAGGTGCCGTGCAGGTGAGGAGAGCTCTGTCCCACACGTGCAGGACCCACGCAGCTCTGGGCTGCCGGAAAGCCAGCTGGAGGAACTGGGGCACTGGCCTTGGGCTGGAGGTGCTCCTGGGTGGCAGGGGGGTTCCATTTGTTTTCTCCCACCCCGTCCTTTGTTTACTTTTGTGCACAGGCTGACGGCTGGGTGCTTTTCAAAGCCACAAACACCCCTTCCCCAGCGAGCACACATCCCCTAGCACAGTCCAGCGCAGTGCTGGCTGCAGAACCCTTTTTGTATTCCTTGTGCACTGGGCAGGGATTTTTTCATTTCATGCATCATCCATAACTTGCCGCAGCAATTCCAAAAATCTCTACCACGCTCACATGAATACGAATAATTTAAATTCACATTTTTGCTTTTGGAAATTTATCATCATAGAAGCCGGGCTCATAAAGCAACTGTATTTCTGAAATTCCTCACAGAATAATCAAGTGATGGCACTGCCCAACAAAACAGCCTAATCGAACTGGTACTGTACAGGCACTTTGAGCTATGACTCCATCTCACGAGAAGGTCAGCTACTGACATAAATCAGTATTGCTATTCACTCTACTGTTTGGGGTGGTTTTTAATGCTTCTTTCTACAGACTAATTTAATAAGTAATTAGAAAACAAAGGGGCTGCTGCTCAGGCTACAGGTAGGTCTCTTTTCTCTGCCAATGGCCAGTAGCAAATGTTTTGAAGAAGCTTACATGAAACATTGCTGTGGACAGTTACGGAAGAACTGGCTTGGAGCAAACATTACTACTCAGTCCCCATCAGTGTCCACTGGGTTGTGGCCAAAGAACAAGATAAAACATTTTTTAAACATAATTATGAATATGAGTGTATTCCTCCTGACATCAGAGAAACCAATAGCTCTCTGAAAATGCAAAGCAAATTAGAACTTCACCATAAGCAACAAGTTCTGCAGTTCCTCCATTTTAAATGCATCGGCCTCTAAGAACCAAACATCACTCTCGTCTCCTGCCACGGGGGCAAGGGCAGCAGTCAGGAATGCCCAGGTCACACACCGCCTCTCCCAAAAGTCACCTGCCTCCACAACTGCTCCACAGCACAGGCCTTCTCAGAAGAGAATTAACTCTGGTTTGCACTACAAAACCTCCTCCTGTAACTGAGATTACTCCCTTTCCCGGGGCACGTATCTGTATTACATTCAACCGAGCGCTTCCACACCCAGCAACGCTTACAGGAAAAAAAGGGAGAAGCTAGAAAAGAGCAGAAGGGAAGAAGGGAATTGCAGTGGCTTCCCCGTTGAGCTCACGCCTGGCAGAGGGCCTGCTGGGCATTCCAGAATCTGGGCATGCCAGCTCCTCAGAAGATGCTGAAGAACTTCGGCGAGACAGTTCAATCAATTTTGTAATTGCACACAGAGCATTTAAGACAACAGTCCTAAATTCAACATTCACACAACAAAGCTTTTCAGGAAGACGGGCAAACCAGTTCAGACCTACCCAGCTGAAGACCTAAACCAAGTTCGAACCCTGTTGTTCCTTTCTTCATTAGTGGAACAAAAAAAATACCCAAGTTTTTCCTGTTACCAATGGGCTGATGGAAGCGGTGGGGTACCCTCGGGTACCGTCCCAGCTGCCCATATGGTGTGCCCCGAAGGGGTTTGTCACCAAACACCCTGTAACTCTGGCCAACCAGGCACCGATGCCGCCTCAAGGAGCTTTATTCAAAAATAGAAACCGCTTAAGAAAAAGGACCAGTTCTTTAGAAGAACAGTCGGTTTCTCTCTGATTCAATTTAAGCCCAAGGACATCAATGAGATAGAGCTTGACCTAAAGAGCTCCACAGAAATCAAGACCTAAGGTAAAGGCGTTGCCAGTAATATGGAAGAAGATAAGGAGACTATGGGCCTGACCCGAAGACCATGAGGTCAGCAGCAAGCTTTCATGTTGATGTAAATGGGCTTTTGAACAGGCCACGCTGGAGAGAAGAGCAGTCATTATAAAAATAAGCAGCCATTAGAAATGGACTAGAAGTTAAGGCAAATGTTTTGCAGGCAAAACTTTTTTTTCCAGTATCTTGGGAAAGGACTGGGCGATCTGGCTCCATAAAGGAGCAAGCACCAGGTTCCCACCTCATCCCAAGTGAGTGCCCAGAGGTCAGAAGACTGCGATACCTGTACCAAGAACTGGAGTTCCCAGTAACACCCAGGTACAGTTTGCATAAGCTGTTTTTGCAGCTAGAACATGGTCAGACTCTCTGGTCCAGCTGTGCTTGCTGCACCTTTAGGTGTTCACCCAGTCAGCACCAGTGCCCACCTGACTTACTGCATCCATCCATCCATCCATCCTGCACGAGCCACTGCAGGAATCCATTCCTGGGGAGTGCTGGCATTTTCTGACTCAGGTATAATAACTGACTTGGTCATTAAGTGAGGGAATGGATGCAAATGTTTACTCCTTAGTGATGAGACAGAAAACGCAACCATAATTCTCACCGTCTCTGGCTCATGCTGAGTATTTCTGGCTGGAGCCGCTACACTGACAAGGGTGTTCCATTGACAAGATACCAAAGAGCAAACGTTCCCTAATTGAATACCTCACCACAAAGAAAAACAGCACAATTCTCTCAGAGACAGAATAAAGGATACACTAAGAGAGCAGTGTTAAACTAGCTTAGCACGCTAAAACGACAAGGGAATATTCAAGGCACCCTGTTGGCTACAATATAATTGGCTCGTTAGGGAAACGCCTGGACGCGTGTGAAGGAAGCGGGAGATCCCGGGACACTGCACCCCACAGAACCTCAGCACCGACTTCAGACACCGCTGCCTCGACACGGGAGCTGGTGAAGGGACAGGAAGCGCGTTTGGGAGCCTGGAGCAGGGGCACGCGCAGCCCTGCCCGGCTGGCCCCGCAGCCCGCAGCGCAGGTTCTCCTGCGCGGGGTCTGCCCCGTGCCGGTGAGGGGCACGAGCCCTCCGACAGCCAGCAGGATTCTGCCTGGCCCCGAGATGGCTGCGCTGGGCTCCCTGGCTCGGGAGCTGCCAGTTTGCCTCCAAGTATTAGAGCAGCGTTACATTGATTACCGCTTGATATTTGCAGGTCTACAAAATGTCCAAGGAGACACAGAAAAGTTTAGAGACTTTTAATTTGTTGTACCAAAGCTTTTCTGATGGTCCCTGAAGATTACACATTTATGAAGAAGGGCAGCAACAATAAAAGCTTATTGTTTGCACTCAGCCAAACTTCATGGATTTTTTAAGTATGACAAAAGAGAAAATGAGTTACACAGATTTTCAATAACTTGAACACCAATCTCTGCTGTCCAAAGGGAATTACTCCACTGTTCTTTCTTTGTCTACCTTGGCCTGGCTTTAAGGGTTTATCCTTGTAAACGACATCAGTAGTTACAGTTAACAGGTCCAAATGAAGCTGTGGGGCCGAGATCCCTCTTGCCCTGATGTGCCGGATGCTCCAGGGAGAAGGCTAAAGATAGCAAGAGAAACTTTGTCAAGGTAGACTCACCACGGAAGATAGGAGTAAGTAGTGCGCGTAGCCCTTCCCTTCGCTTCAGTGACAAACCAGAAGTACCAAGAGGATTCTCTCATCAGAGGGCAATGGCACGAAGTGAGATTAAGGTAGCAAGCCATTCTGCTTTTATGTCTTCAGCTGAAGAACAAGGTCAAAGACATAAGGTCTTAAAACTTTTAATTAAGTGACAGTGGAATTATTTACTTGCTCCTGGATTCCATCGATGCAATCCAGCATGAAAACTGCTATTTGACATTTCCCTTGATTTCTGGTCCTCTTTGATGGGGGTACACAGCAAATTGTTTTCAGGTACAAACTTGCCACAGCTACAGACAGGGACGCAAGACGCTTCTAAAATCTTCCCTGCTCTCTCTTTTGCTGGAATGGCAGAAAGGCATGAAAGCAAGAAAGCAGCAGCATCACTGCCAGAGAAGGTAGCGTGGCTACAGAAAAGTATGTTGCAAATTGGAGGTTACGGATAAACACGAGGCAAGGACGGATATTTTCTCCGAGTCATACACAAGAAGTCTCACATCCCTGGCAACCGAGGGGCCGCAAGAGGATCCTGCGCAGTCCCCGTTTGACGGATGCTGAGCAGCACCCTGCTTGGCACCAGCACGGCAGGTGGCTCGGAAGGGTTGGACTGGTCCCTGGGCACGCAGCCCCAAAAGCATCCAGCCTCCCAACGTACGTGGTGCGGCAGAAGCGGCCCCCACAGCCAGGAAGCAGAGCGCTCAATGCACGGCCGCGGCAAGAATCTAAGCGGAAATGTGATTTAGAGAAAAAGAGTAGTGTTTTGGTTTCTGAGCCCTCTGCTTTATTTTTATTTGCTTTTATGCCCCTGTAAGTAAAATCAACAACTTCTTTTTCCCCAATAAACGGAAATTTTGCAGACCATTAATCCATAATATGGACAAAAGCCTTTGGGTGCATGTGAAACAAAATGAAAAATGGTCAGTCTGGTTCTTCCAGGAAAGCTGATACTTCACATGAGCAGTAAAGATTTTTCCACCAAGCAGCAGTACACACATTTCAGTGCCGAGCCACAGTGACTGTGTTAGCATGGTGGAGGGTAATGGCTCTGAATACCATTTCTGTACACTTAACTACCCTTTACTTAATGTTTATGCAGCATTTAAAAAAATGTAAAGTGCTATAAAGATGCCAAATGTTATTATTGTTAATAATCCAAGTGATAAATATGACTCAAAATTCTATACTTTATCCTTGTCCTTCACGTCTAAGGGATGTTTGCACCTATAATAAGGACTGCAATTCTGCAAGACACTTACTTACTTGGAGTTCTTGGAGTTCACGTGTTTTAAACCTAGGGGAATAAATGACTAACTGATTTCTCCCCAAGTTTACCGAGTGTTACAAAAATACAAATGAAGATGGAAGATTACGTTGAAACCCTGCTTTTAAAAATGCTGGGTCAGAGCTCTGCTGTAACATAACATTTAAAAGCCTATTTAGCATGCCACGCAGGTCAACATGTTTTAATAAAATGTGTTTTCTTTTCAATGAATGTAGAAGAGGACACAGAAAAGGACTCAAAGCCAGAAAGATATATATGGGTATCTGCTGCCTGCTGTTTCCACCGCACCCACCACTACAGCAGCTGGCTCTCCATACTCAGCCCATCCAAGCCCCCAACCCTGTGCCTCCTCACACCTTCACTTCATCCCTCAGAGGAGGCCTGACAACCACTGAGCTCACCGTCACGTTCCTATTTCTCTAAACCACTTATCTCCACGTCCAAAAGGCAGCCAGGGACCCCTCCACAAGGCTCCAAGACACAGGTCTCCCAGGAGTGCTTGCCATGGCAGTGAGTGACACTTACCGCATTAGACCCGGCCAGGGAAAACAACCTGAGTGTCAAGGCCTTTGGTCTCTCCTTTTATATTCACCAAGAAACCTCCTGGAGCTCTCAGAGAAGTGACTGTTATTTCAAGGAGGTGATCAACCTGTGGGGAAGCTCTACATAAGGACCAGGATTTATTTTTTTTTTTCCCATGGGGTTTTTCTCAGTTTTGAAGCAGCCTTTGCGACTGCAGCGGCTTCACCACCGAGACTGTGAAGTTACTTCTCCAAGAGAAACATCTGCCATTCCCCTTACCAAAGGGGAAAACCAGAAGAAAAAAACCCACTTTACTAAAAGAATATCTTTTAAATATCTTCAACTCACTGCACCGAACTGGATTTTCCAGAGAGTTTAGCTCCCATTCTGGTTGCAGTGGTTGGATGCTGAGCTCTTGGACACTTGGTACAGCCCCTGCGACTGGGGACACAGGTAGAGAACATGTGGCAAAATTCCCCCTTTGAAGGCTTTCTCCAAGACTTAAAAAAAAAAATATCTTATTTTATAAAAGGAAAACGAGGGGAAAAAAAATCCCACAGAGACAGCCTGATCTTCTACTTGCTCACAATGGTATAAATCAAGAATAACCCTGTGGACTTTGTAGGACTTACACAAGTATAAAACTGCTAGAAATGAAAGGTTCACATTTCCTAACTTCAGCAGTTGGCTCGGTTTTCTTTAAATAGCTTCATTAATAAATACTTTTAAAAAAGAAAAAAAAAAAGGGCTCTTCTTCCTCCAATACTAATTGCTAGTGCTCAGATTTAATCTTCAGCATTTATTGTGCTTCACCAAATCCCTAATAATCACCCCAGAAGACTCCTTAACATTGTTGTATAATGGGAAACAAGGGCAGGGTATTACTTTTTCATGTACAAAGATGTTTCATCAGGAGGCCAGATTTCTTCTATGCAGCTAAAGTACATAGAGCCTGACACTTTTAATTTCTTCCGTAATTGTGTCACGAGAGGGGGTTATGTCACTGTGCCTCTTTGCTGAATTCCAAGAGGCTCAATGCTATTCCCATGGTCATCGCCTCCTGCCTCTAGTTTAAAATAATGAAGATTTGGGCTGAAATAAATTTGAAGATATCAAATAAGGACCCCTTGAGTTCCAGGGAAAGAAAATAAAGCAGCTTTTATTAAACTTGTTATGAGACCTTTCATGACCACTATTCTCGCTGTTCTCTTTGCTCAAAGCCTTTAGAGAATGGTCTCACTTTAGCCTAAACTCAGCTCTTTCTCAGCTCTCTAAGCCTCTGTAAAATTGAAGGACATTCACTCCAACACACGTCTTTAATAACTCAGTATGATTTAAACTTTCAATCTGCATTCCTGATTTCTGTAATAATTGAAAGGAATGCATTAGCAGCAGAAAAAAAAAAAACCCCACTTTTGCTTCATAAACTTTACCTTCATTGCCTCAGAATTTCAGTAGTTCTCAATATGTAAGTTTAATGGCGTGACCCTAACAAGAAACGATCAGCAAATGAAACGAACCAGTGTGTAGCTGCTCCACACGGCTACAAGTGTCAGCTGTGGCCTGCCTGCCATTAATTTTATTGTAACTCATTTCTTCAGGTTGAGTACAGCACGATTTAATGTTCCCATTCTCCCATTCCTGTTCTGCATGACAAATTGTTTTAATAAACATAAACCGGGTAATAATAAAGTAATAATAAGCCTAGCACTCACCTTATATCACTGCAGTTAAATTCTCCCACAAGCCAGCGCTGGTTACAGTGACAATTACAGTCGAGCCAATCCACAGCCAGGCAAGCACAATGGACAGATTTAATATCGTTTGTAAATATGATTAGTGTGCTGTCATGTTATTGCAGCCTGGTATTTACATTTCTCTCTGGGGTTATTCACTACACCAAATCAACATTAAATAGTGCTCCCTTCTCTTCCCCTTAAATCAAATATACCTTTCTTTGTGCTCCGCTCAGAAGTTAATGAAGAAAATGGCATCGATTGTTAATATTCAGGGATCAATCAGTGCTTTACATACCTCCTTTTTTAAACAGATGTACGTCTGTCTGCAGAACCCTGGAAGATTTCTTTCGAAATTCATAATCTCCCCTTTTCCTCCTCCCCCTCCACACACACCCTTTAACATCAACACTCGTCTGCTTACTCTCTTATGAAAAATGTTCAAATAATGAATGGCTGTTGTTTACAGAAGTAATTTCATGCTACATTTCCATTATTGCCTGGATTTGTTTAGCTTCTCAAGCTTCCCCATTTCCCTGCAATGAACTTTTAAGGAAATATAACCAGCTTTCACTGTTTATGCCATTATGTTTATAATAGAAGCCGCTCTCATTTGTGACATATTGCAACACTTCATAACGGTGTGCAAATAAGCATCCTTAAACTTGTTAAGGTCAATTAATCATTGTACAAAAGCTTCTTTAGCTAGGGCTTCCACCGGCATAAATCCAGCCGCGTAGCAGGGTAACGAAAGGGCTCCAGCGTGGACTTGGGTCCTACATGGCACAACCGTGTGCTTCAGATGTTAACAAAACTGCCTGCAGATGACACAGGTCTCTTTCTCCAAAGTTACTTGGTTCCCGTGGTCACACTGCTGAATAGCTGTAGCCCAAGTCAAGGAAGGACTCCGGTGGAGAAAAACTTGCTGTTCCTTTAGCGACTAATTCCCACCAACCTAACAATTTTTAAAGCCACTTTTCTGATGGCGAAAGCAAGCAACGAAGCTGGAGAACTGACTGCCAGTTTGGACCGGTGATGTTTCACTGGGCAGGACCAAGGCACAGAACTGCGTGCAGTAAGTCCCTGTTTCAAGGCAGGACGCGGGACATCACCCGAGCAGTGCAGTGCTGGTGGCAGAGCCAAGCCATGGCTGGTGAGGCACCTCTGTCGTACGACCACGTGGAGCCCTGGCCTCCTGCTGCTGTGGTAACTGCTCTGGGATGGAGGGGTTCCTAGGTAGGCTGCAGTGACATTACTGGCCTCCTGAGAGCTGCCAGGCTCAGACACTAATGGTAGAAAGACCACTTCTACCGAATTAGCATCAACCTTAGAATCATAGAATTGTCAGGGTTGGAAGAGACCTTAAAGATCATTTAGTTCCAATCCCCCTACCAATGACAGGGACACCTCCCACTAAAGCAGGTTGCTCAGAGCCCCATCCAGCCTGGGCTTAAAAACTTCCAAGGATGGGGCTTCCACCACCTCCCTGGGCAACCTAGTCCAGTGTCTCACCACCCTCGTGGTGAAGAAATTCTTCCTAATGTCCAACCTGAATCGACCTATCTCTAGTTTTAATCCATCAACCTTCTCCATCCTCAGCCACGACACGCACAAAGACTTGCTTCTGCTCATTGTACAGCTAAGAAAGACGAAATACTCCCGTGGTTTCTATTTCTGCCTCCATTTTCAATAAGCAGGTTCTCATCTCCTGCACTTTTGACTGAATCAAGACCTATGGCTGAGATTTAAGATATGCCTTAATCAGACTCTACAGGTTTTCAGGATGCCCCAGGCTTACAGATGTCATGGTGCCTGGGTGCACGTAAAAAAAGCCTGGTTTGTGTTACGGGACTTTGCCCGATGTGTAAAACCAAGAACAATAATCCCCCACCACAATCTCAAATAAACTATAGAAACCTTAAATACTAACAGAAAATCAAAACATACAGGATACTGCAGTTTGCAAGGGTGCCCACGTGCACGTGCACACCTCACGTGTTCACTGCCATTTTACTTGCACTCATTTTTCCAAGCAAACTGGAGTATGAAGAGATGCCCCATGTTAGAAATCCAGCCCCTGGTGAAGGCAAAAATACACGACAAAGCCCAATCATCAGGTACTGGTAATAATTATAACGCTGACACGCACTTTCTCATTTACTGCAAGTTAACTTCCCCATCCTGGGAGTTTAAGTCAGGAGAAGGGGAAAGAACCGTGATTTAAAGAAGGCATTTACAGTCACTCAGAGTGCATAGCTATTTTGTGGGGGATGCAGATAATCTGGAGACAAAAGCAGGATGTTTTAAAGACCTATCTCTAGTCGTGGCTTTATTGAAAATGATGGATTTAAGAATGTGATTCATATGGTCACCTGGGGTGCACGGATCTGACTTACTGCGACTTGCTGATATTATTTATTGAGAAAAGTCAAATGTCACCGCAAAAATATTTCTGCTAAAATGTGTATTTACTGAATTTTCCTTTCAGAGCTCAGCAAGGTGACAGCCGGAGAGGGGTGTTTGTGCATGTGTGGGGAATAAAAAAAAAAAAAAGAAAAAGAGAGGGAAGAAGTGGGGTGTTACTAAACAGAAGATCACAGTACTCAAAACATCCTACTGAGATCAGAAGAATTGTGAAGCATACCGAGGTGGTACTCTAGCTATTCATTAACTGCCTGTATCAGCCTGGCCGGAGATTAGAGCTTAATGCAATGGTGAAGTAAGTGTCCATAGCACAGTAGCCATGGAGGAATAGCAAGATGTAATGAAACTGAATAGCTAGCCATTGAAAGTTGAAAAATATATTGATTTTTCAGTGCTTGATCACCCAGGAGGCTTTATCAGGTATGAATACTTGGGAACCATCTGCTAACTCTGTAATGGTATTTTAGGATTTGTGACAGACACCAGCAAAAATAAAACGGCGTGCTAGAGAATAACACAAAGTGAAGGCTGCTCCTCCGTAATACATTCCACTGCTCCACAGCTGGTTTCCTCGTTCCTGCCTTTTAATTGTTTTCAAATTAGCTATAGCTAATGTGCGAATACAAATTAAAATTAGCACGCAGATGCAATTTCTCCCCACCTCTCGTACCAAAGATAGCTCAGACATTTATAGCCGCGTTTATCTCTCCATCAGATTGCATTACTCGGGCGGTAAAGATTTCTCTCCTCCCAAAAGGAAGCCAGCAGGACCCTGGTTATTGTATTTAGCTATTGAACCTCGTTGTCAACATTTCTTAACATTCATTTGTGTAAGTCAAAGAACAAAACTGAACAGGAACAGGCTTGGAGGCACAATATCTACATATTGTCTGATGTAAATAACACTCCTAGACATGATTGGCATTCTCCAAACAACAATCATTGTTATTGAAATGTGCCTCTATTCCCCTTGTTTTAATACTGAGAATGATTATGAAATCTCTCTGGGTACGATAAATCAGCTGAAAGATGTAATAACATGTTTCAGCTGTTGGAATGGATGTTTGATTACA
Source organism: Actenoides lindsayi (assembly GCA_025331215.1). NCBI lineage: Eukaryota > Metazoa > Chordata > Aves > Coraciiformes > Alcedinidae > Actenoides > Actenoides lindsayi. The sequence goes on along the minus strand of WTSP01025337.1, from coordinate 10,860 downwards.
GCTCTGAGGATTTTTTCCTCATCGTGTTTCTAGTTTAATTCTTAAACCATTCTGTGAATTAAAAAAAAAAATAAATGTATTGCACACATCAACAGCAAATATGCGTTCTTGTTTACAGCGCGGGTAGCTGAGCAGGAATCGAGTTGCATTTTAACAATGCAAGGAAAATATTTTTCTATTACAGTTTTGGTGAAAATAGTAAGTTAAGCTGTCATTTAAAATTATATTCAGTAAACACTTAACTTCAGCACCTAAGCAAAAATAGAAAAGATAAAAAAAGGGGGGGGATGAGGGGGGGAGAGAGAGAAAAGGAGACTTTGGTCAGACCACGTTTGCTTTCCAGACACACACAAAAAGATCTGCCTCTCCTCCCCCACGATTCTGCAAGCCTCTCTTCAACTAAGTTGAAGTAGAATTAATTTACCCCAAAACGGCCAAGTGTAAATGGAGGAAAACGATTTCCCCCCAACTTTACCCCGCTGAGGCGATGCACAAAAGAGGCAGGCTGGCAAGCGCCAGGCAGCTGGACAGAGCTTTTGAAGGAGCTGGGTGTCTGTGCACAGCAAATCAGCACAGCTTCTCCAGCTCGCTCGCCCAGAAAAGGTTCTGGCGAATACCGCCTTTCCCTTAAGCATATTTTGTGAAGAAGTGAAGAAAAAATGACGGGGAAACAAAAAGATTAGTACGTGGGTGGTTTCTTTCCCCAACCAAGGTTCCTCCGCGTCCTGAGGGGCCGTCCCTGTGCTGAGGAGCGCGCCGTGGTGGCTGCAAGCGCAGGCCTTGATGTGCTCCCAAAGCCCGCACGAGTCCAAAGAGGCAACTACATTCAGGGCTGGTGGTGGGAAAATTCAGAGGAAGCTGGGGCTTCCTGAGATCTTTAGAACTGCTCAGTGATGTGTTGCCAACATTTCAACAAGAGGCTCCTAAGAGAATTCCCCCTTTGGCCTGTGATAAACCCGGTGCCCCAACAGCGCGTCCGCTTGCCAAGAGGAGGGGCGAGGGATGAGAAAACCACTCAAGCATTTTCTTCTTTGAGCGAAAACACCACTTCATCGTCACAATCAAAAACTGAGGCATCTACTGGGAGAGCATCGAAAACCGACATCTGCTTGGGAGAGCAAGCCCACACCACCCATTTGGGTAGAAAGGCACGTACGCTATCTCCTGCAAGGAGAGACAATAAGCATTTGCCTTGGAGAAATCAGACTCTGGAGAGCAAGATGTCCACCCAGGAGAGAGATAGGACAAGAGAGTCCCCACCCTTTCTCCCAGGGGTCTGGAAACATTCCCAGTAACCTAGAAAACAGCCAGAGGTAGCTATTAAGGGCAACTCTAGGGTAACACTCATACGCACAGAGCTTCCTAGGGCCTGATCCACAACGTGCTACAACGGGGCACGTGCTGCCAGGCAGCTCCCACCTAACACAGCGACAGAGGGAGGTTTCTTATTCCCCTTCCCTCCTTCATTTCTCAGGTAGCCTGGCTCTACTCTGGAAATAGGTGGCCTTTGAAATTAGGGCACAGAACTCCCTTTTTCCTAGGGCCATTAGTGCAATCATGACAATATATCTAACGTGCAATGGAATTACAAACATCTTTAAAAAGGTATTTGTCGGTTAATTCACCCCCCTCTTTTTGACCTTTATTCAAGGGGAAAACTGCCAATTGCACAAAATCCTGCCAACTCCGAGAAGCTTAATTGTGCAGATTATGGTCTGTTTGTAACACAGATTATTAAAAGCACACTTGGACCCTTCACGTCCCCACATCTGATTCAATAATAGGTTCTGCGTTAGATAAAGGAGATTTGTTTTGATCCCCTCCTCGCAGATGCAGAGTGCCTTACACCTTTTGTATTCCAGGCTCCATCATCCGTGACCTTTTCCCATAAGTGATGGAGCCACAATAGGCTGCTCTGTACTGTAACTCCCAGCTCCCCACTTTTGGGGCTGGAAAAAAGGCAGGAGGAGATTTACTTCATGCTTTATATGGTACTCTTAAAAAAAAAATAAAATTAAAAATACACTTCAATAAAGAACACACTTCTCTGAGAGGCTCTGGGTCTGTGTGGCACAAAAGCCAAACACGGCTATTTTTGAAAGCATTGCACATCATATTTTTCAAAAAAGAAAGAAGTTAAAATTGCCTTTTGAGTTTTGGAGAAGAAACACAGAATCAGAATGGAAAATGTATCCTAGAAATAAGTTAAATAATTTCCTTCAGTTCATTTTTTTTCCTCTTTCTCTTTTGAAGGGTACAAACTTAGTGAGAAAGAAATCTCCTCACCTCCCCAGAAATTTTAAAAAGTTAAAACATTTACACTTGAAACTTGTATACGAAAGCACAGCGATCTCCTTTAATTTCTAGCTATCATTAAGGTTACTCTCTGCCCCAGAAGGCCTGATCCACAGCCAGCCATCAGCTATGCTGGCTCTGGCAGCAAACTTCAGGCTTTTACTTTGCATCTTCATTCTTCAGTTTCCTGCCCTTCAGCATTGCCAGAAATAAAAACCAAGGGGTTTCTCTTTAAACACTGTATTTTGTGAGGCTATTGCATATACTTCACCGCCCTTAAAAAAGAAGGGAAGGTGAGAAGAGACACCAGAGCTGGGGCCTTTTCTGTCAGCCAAGGATTCAGAACTGGCTGGTAAAGAAGAGAGGGGGAATCACACGAAGCGTGGCTTGTCCCACACACAATGACCCTGCCGTGGCTTCTCTCCTTTACTGTCTTCTAAACAATGTAGGAGGTGGCAACAGCTTTCCTTGATGTTAACATGCTGTTAGTTGCTTGATAAAAGTATTTTCCTTCCATAACTGCTGCGCAACACCAGGATAAAAGAGCAGATTACACTTAATTCGAACACATACTCGTAGCTGTGTGCCAGTTCCTTGCTGCTGTACTGTTGATGGGCAGTTGTATGTGGAACAAATTGAAGAAAGGCACAAACTAATTTCCTAAATGTGGTTGGTTTTTTTTTTCCCACCTCCACTGGCAAAGAAGTGTTGAGCTTTACATGAGGAAGAACATCTATCTGCAGCTCAATGAGCTGAAAATTCAGAAAGAAAACTCCTACAGTCTTCAGAAGTACCCAAGAGTGACACAAAAGTACAAGTCTCTTCAAATTTTATGAGGAAACTAAATGGAGTCAGCAAATTGAGAGGATGACAAGGACAGAGGAAGACTGAGACACACCTGAACTGCTGGGATAAATGAAATCAACAACTTCTTCTCTTTAACAAAATAGTGCTGGTCTTGTGATACATACCATAAGCTGTCATACTACTTTTATTATACCTCAGCAAAAACTGTGCATAACTGGCAGCTCCCTACGTGTCCAGTTCTGGGTATCAGAAGCTGTCTGTCACATTCAGTGCAGTTGTGCTTCACTTAGTGAAAAATCAAGAGGGCAGCAGAAGTGATTCATTCTCTTACTGCATTGTATTCGAATCCCCTTCTGCTATGAGAATCAAATGAACTCACTTTGGGCGTGCAGGTAAGAAAATTAATTAATACAAATTTCCTTCTTGCCCACAAAGAATGCTACAGTCACCTGAAAGCCCAGGAAACTCTGCTCCTGTAGAACCAGGATAGCCAACGCTGATGAATGAGCTGCAGTGGAAGAAGCTCGCTGCCATGCAGGTGGGTAGAGGAATTCTGCAAGGTTATCTCATTTCTGGGGCCCTTTGAAGCAACTTGACAGGATCTTTTTAATGCTTACATTTTACTGCATACCTGTAAATGTAGCTTTGATGTACTGAAGTAGGTTTACTGAATGCTCTTAGTATCTGGGTAATTTTACAAGAGTGGAGCTGTGTACCTACATACTCTCAGCGCTGAATGCAGATGCAGTTTTGCAGAGGAATTCTCACTTTTCTTCATTGTTTCCAATTTCAGTAGACCCCTATCTTTGCCCCTTTTAGTCAGCAGGTACCACCAGAGCAGACAGCTTTGCCCTTTGTGCTACTAATATCTTCCTTATGGGATTTTCTTGCTTTTAGCCACCACACTTGATGATCTGCAGAACATATAATGAAGGTCTGTGCCTCATGGTGCAGGTTTCTCTTCACTTCTGGCCAACGAGCTCCTTCTAAACACAGATGCAATGGCTTCAGCTGTTTTACTGGGTGTGTGCTGTCTCAGAGCTCTTACACCACTGTAATATGAAAAGAAGGGCTACTGTGAATATAAATGAAGAGGGCAGGATGGGTAAGTCCCATGAAAGCAAGGATGGGGTAATAATATCCTCTGAATAAAGATCCAGTTGATCTGTTAAACTATCTCTGGACAGCAACAATATGCAAAGCTGGTTGGTGCCTATCCTCTCTCAGTGCTGCGTCTGGCCCATTGGCAAACCAATTGTGTTTAGGACTCTACATGACTGTTACATATCACCCCTGACCAGAACCTGGAAGAAAAAGGAACGCCCTGGAAGGAGGGGAAGAAGTACCCACCTCCCCTGCCACCGTCCTGGGGACACTTTCTGGTCTGGCAGGCAAACTGTCTTCTTTGAAAGCATTATGTTTCAAATGGACATGGTCTAAAGATACACGAACTTTTAAGCAATGATTTATTTGTGGTATTTGTGGAGAGTGGAGCCTCACGAAGGTCCCGAAGCACCAAACTTTGCTGCGCATATAACCTCTCTGCACTCACACTGGTGTCAATGAGCTACCACAGGAATGGTGAGAGAGATCATAATCATTACAACTATGAAATCAGAATCAAGACTTTCAAGACAAAGTGCCTGGAATTCAAAATTGCCATCTGCAATGGGATATTTTTCCCAGTTTACTTGTAAGGTATCAGCATTTGGTAAGATACTTCAAACAGCGTATTTCAAAGGAAAGAATGAATGTTAATCCCCGCTGATAGCAGAACAGCAATTTTCACTGTGTAAGTGATACACCAGTAGCAAAAGGGGCTCCTAGAAGACAGACTTTCAGTGTGCCTCCATATTTGACATGTAAATAAACATTTATTTATTTTTTCTTTTAATGTTCAATAGTGCTAATTTTGATTTGTTGCAAAAGTTCTGGGTTGGTTGCCAGTTCTTGAAAGCAATCCAGAATTACTCCTCATTTTCAAACGAGAACGTTAAGACTCAGACGTAAGAAAAAGTATTTCTTATGTGAAACTAGATGATCATGTGACTCCTACTCGGTCCAAAAAAAAAAAAAAAAGAAATTGATATTGAAAAGATATTGAAAAATACCTAAAAGCATTAGTTTTCTTTTTCCTTATTCCCTCTGAAATCATTTGGATCCCAATTTAACAAAACAGGTTCCACATCTTTGTTTGTAAGGCTGTGTTTGTCTCATTGCTATGTGAACTAGGTGTAAAATGCCACAAATTAGAACAGCGATATTTTACGGTCACTTTGTAGTGGTGTAAATACTAAGAACCTAAACAGAAACAGGTTTTTTCCTTCAGAAATTTTTTGAGGTTCTGTATCTTTTCAGCACCAAATTTGGCTTAACAGTACTTTCAAAGTCTCAAAAGTGTTTGTGAACTCAAAATTAGAAGACTAGTCAGTTTAATCATTTCGATCAACTATAGTTTCAACCACCTCAGGACATTTCACTTCTGCTTGACCACTACAAGAAAGACATTGAGGTGCAGCAACAAGGTTGGCAAGGAATCTAGAGAACAAGCCTTACAAGGAGCAGCTGAGGGAACTGGGGTTTTTCAGCCTGGAGAAAAGGAGGCTCAGGGGAGACCTCCTCACTCTCTACAGCTACCTTAAAGGACCTTGTAGTGAGGTGGGGGTCAGTCTCTTGTCCCAGGTAAGAAGTGATAGGACAAGAGGAAACGGCTTTAAGTTGTGCCAGGAGAGCTTTAGGTAGGATATTAGGAAAACTTTCTTCACTGAAAGGGTTGCCAGGTCTCGGAACAGGCTGCCCAGGACAGCGGTCAAGTCTCCATCCCTGAAGGAATTTAAAAGACATGTAGACATAGCACGCAGGGACACGGTTTAGTGGTGGGCTTGGCAGTGCTGGGTTAATGGCTGGACCTGATGATCTTAAGGGTCTTTTCCAACCCAAAGGATTTTATGATTCCATCCATTTGATGAACTATGGGAAAAAATGACAGGGCCACATCTTAAGCCAGCCTGCTGCCCACACTGCTCTGACAAATGGCACCGACTTCCAGCTTTGGGCGGTCTTGCCATTGCCTGCTGCTCTCTAGCTCTAGCTGTGCTAGCCTGGACCACCCTGGGCACCTCTGCCAAGGGACTGGGAGCTCTCTGCTCTCTCTTCATATGCCTGTCCCAGCAAACCTGCACGTCAGAGCTACAACCATAGCTCCCGAGTATAGGCACAAGAAGTCCTGAGAAGCTGGCTGGGAGCTGCCGGAGCATCAGAGGACTTCACGCAGCATTACGCTCTCCCCAGCAGTCCCATGGGAAGGATATCTGCAGGGACCTCTCCTTTCACATCTCTTTTTTAATTTCTGGCTGGATAACTGTTGTGCACCCCTTAGAACTACTTGTCTATTACCTTTTTAAAATCTGGCTTTCTGATTAATAAAGAGCGAGCTGTTTCGCGAGTCTTGTCCTTTACAAATGAAGATTTCCTTTACTGATGCACATCATTCTTCTACCTACCATTCAAATGGGCTTGTCCTATGAGATTAATGCAGCTTTAGCCTCAGCACCCTCGAGCAGATGGCTGCTCATCCCTATTGTGTCTAAATAAAATGGACTTCATTTAGATCAAAATGTAGAATATATTATTGTCTCTTGCAGTACAATTAAAAAAAACCCTATTTGTTTAATTAGAAAATTTCTCAAGATGAGGGATGAGCATTCTAGAAGCCCTGGAAGATGGGGTTTGCTCTACATGTGCCCAGCACCTCTCCCTCTCCTGCTGGGCACGGCTCTGCCGTTAGTCACTATGGAGGTACAGAGTTTTTGCTCATCTTGGACAAGTCAGAGCTGCAGTACTGGGCGTGATCTTCCTTTGAGGGCCCAACAAAGGATCATTTCCCTTCCTCATCATGGCTATACCTCATTCAATATGGGCAAGTGCTTATGAAAAAGATCTTGTTTCTGAAGACAACAGCATCTAACCTAACAACAGAGAAAAAACTAGAGATACAAAAAACCACTGCCCATCCCTGCAGAGGCCACGGGGGGACAAAAGAACAACCCCTTAACCTGCCCCATCTACAGATACCCAAGGTACTTCTCATTTCGATTAGCCAAGTCCACGCACAACTGAGAAAGTTGGAGTGTTATTGCTGTAATTATTTTATTCCTTTTCTTTCCATTTTCTTGCCTTCTCCACCCCTGGGCTCCTTAAAGAAAGACTCCCGGGAACTTCCATTCAAGGAGTGAAAACAGTGTCAGTGGGGGCTAACTTTTGCAGCACAGGTTGTTGTCACCAATGACCTATTCAACAGCGGCATCGCCAGCCTGGCTTTGTCTTCTGCTCCACTAAACAAACTGATGGCAGACTCAGTCCTGCTGCAGAAATATCGAGAATTAAAGAAAGCACAAAGGGAGCAGGCAGCAGGGTTGAGACATTTAGTGGAAATAGGGGAGCTGGTCAATAAAAGGGGATGGAGACTGGATCAAAAGGGGCTGACTTACAATGCAACTTGGGCTAAAAAGGGGTGTGTGCTACCCCACAGGTCAAAAATGACAAAACACCGTGCTCCTGAAGCTGTCACCTTCTGCACAGTAGGGAGGGATCCGGGAACGAGGTGAAATGCAAAGCTAGCAACTCACTGTATAGACAACATACAAAGGGGAAAAAAAACCCATAAAGGGTGAAATTCTGTGGGGCTTGCAACAAGCTGAGACCACTGACCCTAACGAACCAAACGAAATGTTTAGAGAAGGTATTGGAAAGAAAGAGAAACAAAGTAAGATAAGGAAGAGTGAGATTTTGGTTAAGGTGTCCATCCGGGACTAGGGAGGGGTGGGTCCATTTCAAGACTCAGTCACCTGTCTCCTGTGGGACCAGAAGTAAGGCATTCCATCTCTGCAATTCAGCCCTCATCAGTGAATAAATACTCAGGGAGAGGATATGACATGTACTTTGTGTGTGGCATCCCCTGAGCTCAGCCGTACTTCACTCAAGGAAAAGAAAAAAAGTTTGTTGAAACAGGCAGATGTGAAAACCCCCAAATTTTGCATTTTTCTGTTTCGCAGGCATTCAAATGGACCCTGCTTCTTCTTAAATAAGTTTTCAAAGCATTAAACTTCCAATCACACCTTTCTATCATTTTCTACCTTTAAGGCACTGAATACAAATATCCAACTGGTGTCCAGTGAATACAGATATCTGAAGCTAGCCACAGATTTTTCCCTTCTCTCTTTTTCTGTGTTTCTTACCCTACCTTTTGCTCTTATGTCGTGTTCCAAAATCCCTTCTCTTCTGGAAAGGTTAGAGGAGATGAGAAAGAGTGAAATTGCAATGCTTATGACTTTCCAAAACTGGGAAAAAAATAAACTAAAACATTAAAGATATCTGGGGGAAAAAAAAAAAAAAAAGTAATTTCCTCACTTTAAAGGGGTCTGGCACATTTTCAGTGGAAAGGGAGATTTTTTTCATCCTTTCTTCTTTCATGTAATGTCAGTTAATTTAAATATATTTCCCTCCTTAACTTTTTTGCAGAAAGAAAGAAGCCCAGAAAAGTAAAACAGCTACACAAACCAGAATTTTTCCAGATATGGAAAGACCCCCCCCCACATTTCAATAACATCCCCAAAAAAATTTGAAATAAAACCCTGGCCCCCCACCCACATCATGAGAAAATTCATCCGATTAAACTCTGTTCTATGCAACCATCCTTGATAATAACAACAGAGGCTTCTGGATCTTGCAGATGGACTCCTACACCCATCACTGGAGTGTCTGCAGCCAGAGGGGAACACAGCTTGTCTACCTTGAGGTCATAAACTGCTTTCCTCTGCCACGGCAAAAAAGAAGGCAGGCAGGGTCTTAAGTCCAGCATGTGGCACCCTCACACGTCCTGGACAGCATGGAAGATCTGCCTGTATCCTTCAAACCTCCGCAGAGATGGCACGAAGATCACGAGCTGCTAATTGTCAGACAGAGCTGCCTAAGTGCACCTCGCACACGCGTGAGCTGCCTAATCAGCGGCCGCTCTTAACTGGGGTAGTTCCACAGAAACCAATTCCCAGATCTGTCCTCAGAGTTGAAATGCTGGCCACCTGGCTGACAGTCTCACAAGTAATAAAATAATTCAAACAGGTCAAGTTACCAACTCAGAAGCAGTGAGGGGTTTTTTTAGCTTCCTGCCACAGAGAGGAAAATTTTCAGTCTCCGTTCAGAATTGGCCATCATTATTAAATGCACACATGGATGGGCTTTTTGGCCAGGATATAAATGACTTAAAGCTGTGATTCAAATAGGTCTATAAAGTGCTTCTATGATGTTCCTCTCCCTTCTTTTTTTTTTCCTTTTTTTTTTTTTTTTTTGAAACTGTCTCTGCTCTGCTGTCCTTTGTAGAGATAAGCCCTTGAAAATAACCCTTCTTAAGGTGTAAACTTGGTGACTGTACATTACAGTTAAACATTTGATTTGTTATAGGCTAGAAAAATAGAGAACTTGAAATCTCTTCATGGTGTATTAAAGGTCACACAATTATAATAAAATCTTGCTCCAGCAGCTCCAGTCACAGACAAAATCAGTCTCAAATTTCCAGTGAACAATGAAGTCCCCACTGAGTTTCAGCTTCCCCAGGAAATCAGGGTACCTCAGGCTGTGTTGATTTTAAGGATGTCCTGAATGCCCATCGTAAAAGACATGTTACTCAACACGGTCAGAGCTCTGGCAGGGTCCTCTGATTGAAAATACGCTTTTTAATTTACAGCCATTTGGGGCATGGCGTTTTTCCGGTCCCAGAAAGTTTAAAAGCAGCCAGCTCTACTCTGTTCGGGCGAGACGCTACCAGCTTGAATGTCATTTCGTAGCATTCTACACATCAAAATAAAATAATAGTAATACAGAACAAAAATCTACATCCTCACAATACAAACTAATCTTCCAGCTTCTCATCAAGCGAAGCATATTGACAACTGACAATAGGCAATTAATAGATTAATGAGCATAGCTCTTATCTGTCTACATTATGAGTTTATCTGGTTGTAACAGGATGAACACAACACGGGCCTGTGCTCACAGGAGTGCTGTCCCAATAGAAATGAGATCATTGCAGCGAGATAGGAGTGCAGCATTTTGATTACCAGGTATCGCTCAATGGAACAGAACCCCCCATGCACACTTCTATTCTATACATTTTTAAATTATTCAAGGGCAAAGAACAGAATATAATTTACTAGAGAGAGAATTAGACGAAAAGGTTTTATGAAAGCAGGAGAGATTAGGTTTTGATCCAGGGTTAAGACGACTGCCTCTGGCATACACAGAATCTGTCAAGATAGGTGATGGAACGTTAAAAAAAAATCCTTTCCACCTCAAACGGAGCCCAAACCCAGTGATGCTTGCAGTGCTAAATAATAAAATTAACTTCAAAAATCCCTCGATAACCCAAATACAAAAATCAGCCGCACAAACTAGCTTTTCAGTGGGTCCAACTCCAAAGGAGGGGGCTGTTGTTTCTGAGGGCAGAAAGCCCCTTCGCACCACGCGGGATGTGACCCATGCAGGGGGGATGCCCGGCCGCGGGAAGCTGAGCTGTCCAAACGGCTGGGGCAGGCCGCGAACACGGCGTGAAGCCGGGCAGCCAGAGCACCATTAGGAGGGTAGGAAGATGCTGCAGAGGGACCTGGACAGGCTGGGTCAATGGGCTGAGGCCAACGGTGTGAAGTTCAACAGGACCAAGCGCAGGGTCCTGCACTTTGGCCACAATAACCCCAGGCAGCGCTG
>WTSP01025336.1:13760-39738 GCA_025331215.1 Actenoides lindsayi | reverse complement strand
ACCCACCCCCTCCACTACCTCTCTTTTAAAAAAAAAAAAAAAAAAAAAAAAAAAAACCTTTTTTTTTTTAATTCATTTATTAAATTTATTCACCCCCCCCCCCCCCCCTTTTTTTTTTTTTTCTAAGGGGAGCTGTTTCTTCAAAAATGTAGCAACATGGAACATAATTCATCTCAGCCAGCTACAGAGTTTAACCATTTAAAAGAGACCCAAATCATAAGAAATGAATCTTTTATTCAACAAGCAGTTCTGGAACATCCTGAGTGATACAAAGATACATAGTCACATCATATAATTTATTGAGCAATTAACTGTGTTGTACAACCTGCATAGCTTTCAGCCTCTCCTTTGAACTGTAGCACTAAAAACTTCAGGCCCCAGCTCACACCCAGGAACTTATAATTGCCCTGACACTTACAGTCATGTTCCCATGAAACAAGTTTCCTACACATAGAGATGTGACTTCAAAAGGCTCACTAAGGGGTTTTTTGTTGGTTTTTGATGTAGGTTTTTTTTGCTGTTTGTTTTGGGTTTTTGTTTTTTAATCCCAGAAGTGCTCCCATAGTGTTTATACATGTGCCTAATAGTAAAAAGTTAGTTTCTGGAAAATGTTTGCCAAATCTAATGTCCCTTCAAAATTTTGCCTCAGGTGCATTGGTTGTCCTAGATTCACAACATTTTCTCAGTTGCAGGACAATCTTCTGATTGCAAGACCATCCAAAATCATTCTTGATTTTTTTAAGTACAAGCCAGGATCATGGTTTTCTTTCCTAAGGTCTTCGTATTCTATGGTCCACAACACACTAGCTGGTCTTCTAGCCAATCCACTGAGATGACTCTGATGATTCAATGCCATCTGTACACAGAATGATTTTAACAGGTCTGTTCAATAGTGTAGTTTAACTTCCAATGAATAATGTATCTGCCCTGTCACACTGGGCAGCTCTCAACTGTACCCCTGCTCCTACACCTTAGCCAAACATTTATCAGCCAAGAGTCACAGCTATCAGGACTAATAGTTACACAGTCATTCAGAGAGTAATAGGACCATACAACACTGACTAACAGGAGTCTGACTTTATAACTCCCTATTTGACTGGCAAACAATATAGAGCAATTCCTGGGAATTACTGAAGAGTTGAAAGGAGAAATCTTGGTTACTGCAGTCAGAAGAGGACATATGTCTTGGGGAGGAAGGAATGCTATAAAATGAAAGAGAAAGGATGATTTGGAAGTCTGTGAGATAGTGTGGATAGTGCTGAATAGGAAGAAGCCAGAGGAATATTGATATCAAGAAAACTTTAGAAAAAGGGTGGTATTAAAAAGGATTCCTTCAACTAATTCTCACCAGCCTTCCACTGAGGTTATAGCAGAAAAGCCCTACAACAGCCCATTAGATATTTATAAACATCTTTAATGAGATTACTTGGTTTGTTAGGGAACCAGAATCTTCCCGCATGTGCCTTGAACTTTGCATCAAAAGGCTAAAAGAAACACTGATCAAGCCTTTAATAGCAGCTGCTGCACATGGAAGGAAAATACTTCCAGGTGGAAAGAAGACATAGAGCAATATTCTGAAACAGTACTTCAGTATTCCCATGGCTCTTGCTGAGGAAGAAGAGAAAGAATGTTGAAATCATCAGTGACTTGTCCCTTCATGTGATACATTCACCCCAATAGATATAGCATACAGCAGTTGGTTAACCCTTCTAATAAGGCTTATGTGTGATAATGGTTTATTGCAGGGGAATGGGCCTCCAATTCTGCAAGAGTTTTTGCCTCAAAGCTTGTTTCCACCAAACAATCACAAAACCAGCAGTTGACAAGAAACCGACCCATAACTTCAAAGTTTCCCATCAAAAAAGAAAAGAAACCAAAACCAAACAGAACAACAACAAAAAAACCACACACACAAATAAACAACATCAAAAAACATCAACAAAACAAAAACAAATAAACAACCAAAATATAAACCTGACCTTTCAGCTTCTCTGTAACTCATTTTATTTCCCAGGATATTCCTACCAGTTGTGCAGCAAGATCTGTTAACCATCTTTAAGTTGTCCTGTGACTTTTTAGTCTCACTCTGTGAGAGGTGTTTATTTCAAACCAAGAAATACCACAAGTTGGGTTTGCAGCATGCAGCAGTTTCTAATATAATTGCTGCTGCTGAACAGATTTCATACTTTTTGCTCATGAACAGACATTAGATATATTTATTTAGTTAGTTTCATGGGGAAGCTGAAAAAGGTTATCTGTACTCCTTCAAAGAGAACTGCACAAATATTGTCATCGTGATAATACTATTTAATATACAAAGCACAACAGGACACTCAAAATCTTCCTCGTAGTCCAGAAGGCATCAACCAATCCGTTCTGGTTTTTAAACATGTTTATCCATTATTGACAAATGAAGGATGTAGAAGCTGTAATTCCAGCCTACTTAAAACCTCAAGATAATTTTAAATTATATATAATTTTTTCCTTTATTAGGCATTAATCATGAGAGAGTTCATTTATGTCTTTCAAGTTCTTCTGTACAAGCTGAGAAGTTATACATCTTCCTTGCAATAATAATACAAAAAAAGAATGCTGTTGTGATCCACAAGAAAACTTTTATCCTCAGGCTGTGTAACTTCTGGAAGAAAATGCCAAGTAGACAAGAATATTATATTTTCTTATTCATTTACTAAAAATCTATGCATTAGAGATGTTGAGGTGTTTGTTAAAACAGAAGAAGTATACACCTATTTCTCATGATTTTTTGACCCTTCCTGGGTTTGACCAGTACATAATAAGCAGAGAAACACAAAAAAGAAACCTAAAAAGAAACAAATCCAAACTTCAACTGAGATCTTTCACAGTTAAAGGATTTCTCCTCTGATTTTAGTAAGCTTTGACTTGAGTCTCAGAAGAAAACCATGGTAATCCAACAAAGCATGACAATGAGCATATACCATTTTGGTTGTTTTGTTTTGTTTTGTTATGTTTTGTTTTGCTTTGCTTTGCTTTGCTTTTTGAAGATAAAGAACCTTTTGCAGGATTTCATCTTCCTTAACATGTATTTGCCATTATGCTGTGAAAAATCAATTGTTATGAAAATCAAACTAATTTTAAGTTTCAGTAACACTCTCTGCTCTAAAATTTATGTCAAAATCATTCATTTCGGTGAACAGAATTATGTATACCAAAGGTGTTATAATTTTGCATCCTAAGAGCTTCTTTGAGCTCTAAACTGACCAATGAGGGATTCCATCCCATGTATGTCATATTCAGTACAAAGCTGAGGGATCATGAGGGTCAAGCCTCTTCTTCAACTCCTGGTGTCTGAGGATGACTCTGTCCAGTCTTCTGCCTTTCACACCAATTCATGAAACCAATTTCAGAATTAGCTCCTAAATTCAGTTCCCATCTGCTGCTGAGCCCAGTCCGGGACTTCCCTAGTACCCACTCCACAACATCAGTGGTGATGCTGACATAATTGCCATCAGGGAAATTGGGCTCCACAATAAGTTTCTTTATATTTGTATAAAATTTTAATATTAGTGTTATTATTTTCATTAAAGCTGGTTTACTTTTCCTTTCTAATCTGTAAGTCTCTCTCCCCTGTTCCCTTTCTCTTCCCCTTTGGGAAGGGAGAGGTATTGGTGGAAAGCATTCTGTCATTGTCTAGTGGCCTGCCTGGTCTGAAATCTTGACACACAGGAAGACCCTAACCCCTTCCTTTGCCCTGGCATTCCATGCTTTCTCTTCCCAAGGGTGATGAAATTCTCAAGCAATAATTCATTAGAAGCACATACTTGAATTCAAGTACTCAAATTTACCAGCAATATCAGAATTGCTGTGGATCCAGTGGATCTTTAAAACTTTCTAGTAGTCTGACAAATCTTTCTAAACAATATGAACAGATGTGGAGCAGTTTTATCATGAGAGTCCCAGATACCTGAAAAACTGAAAATCTGCATTTGAAATGTATTGACATACAGATATCATCCCAAAATGGGGAAAGCTCCTGTCATTGTCTCAGCTCTTTGAGAATCTATTACAATAATTCCCACTGACTTCAGAGTTTCCTACCTGATTAAAAAAGAGCTGATGAATTGAAGGCTTCCCAGCTGCTAAACTCAGCCACAAAGTCACTGATGACTTCAGCAGATGGTCCTGCTTTTAGGCCATTGAGAACTTTATGAGCCATTTATCCTCCTTCAGGCAACCCGTCATCTGAAATAAGGAACAGAATGATGTACTAATGTGTTTTGTAACCAAATGCTCTGGGACATGTCTTTCCTGAGTGGCATCCAAATATCCTCAACTTGAATACAATTGCTATAGACAAAAGGAAAAAAAAGCAGAGTTACATTAAAAAAAAAAAAAAATAAAAATAAATCAAATCAAATCGGTGAAACAGTTTGACCAGTAATGCAGATACATTAAGATTAAGAGTGTTCTCATCTGTAATAAAGCTAGGTTTGGATAGCTTTTATGAAAGTTACTTTATAGAGGTTATGAGGGAGCCAGCTCTTTTTTTTCTCCTCTCTTTTTGTTTAAATTCATAGCCACAGCAAGGCTATTCAGTAAACATCATCTTACTTGAAAAGCAGTTGGTTTGAGAATAACTACAGTTACTCTTGCCTAGAGTCAAGTGATCAGTCAGCATCATGGCAAAATCTTCCCATGCATTTTTTTCTTAGCAGGGTGTTTTTGCTAGCATAAGACAAAGTTAATGAGACAAATAACAAAATCTTAAATAGCGTGTACTGCTATAAATTCTCATTGGTGATAGATTTGCTTTCTTAAAAAAAAAAAAAAAAAAATTCAATTAAAGCCACTGTATCTTTAGTCCAGTAATATTTGAATATATATTAATATGTGTGTCATACAAATACAGTATATGTTCTGGAAAAATCTGTTGGATCACATCTAGTCTTAGTTCCACCAAAAAGTTCAGTGGGATTCCCCAGACAGGATGTTTTAACCAATGACTTGTTTTTTCCAAAATCTAACTGGTTTTGAATGGTAAGTCTCTTAAGTTCATAGAAAGGAAGCCTCCATATGTTCAGGGACCATAATAATTTGGGAGGTGTAATGTGTGGAAACAAACTCTACAACCCATGAAAGGTTATAAAGCAAGTATGCTTATTGTGGCACCGGGTGCAAGGAGGATCTCTCCTTACTTACACACTGGATCTCAAAGCAATCAGTTATTTCTAACACAAAATATGCATATTCATAGGCATAGACTGGATTAGTATAATTTACTCCATGAATAGGTGTGGCTATTATAATTATTTCTGGGAACTCATTATCATAGGTTTCCTCCCATTGATGCCTGCGCATTGCTATCTAGTGGTCGTGGGCCAGGATCTTCTGGAGGAATGCTCACAGTCTTCCTTGCAGTGTACTTTTCACCTTTGGCTCAGAATGCAGAGTTGTGCTGAATCATCGTCTGCAGAACTGGTGTGATCTGACTTATCTTGAGATGCTTTTCTCTGCTCCTTCCTGGCTTAGAGTTAGTTCTCCTTATCTACAAGGACCAAGGTTTCACAAGATGAGCTACAGCTTACAAGGCTACAAAGTTAAAAACTGTGAGAACATTTGTAACTCAGGTGTGTCTAAATTAATACTTCTAAAGGGTTACTAAAAAGAACAGAAAGAAGGTGGGGAAAAAATTCTGATTTTTAATTAATTGATTCATTATTTGCCTCTGTTGTTAACCCAATCACAGTATGAATGAGTAGTAAGGAATGCAATCAGTTTATCTCTACACATTCACTCTTGCCATGCTAGCTACTTGGGCAAATGGACAATAAAAGATACCCTACATCCCATACAGGATACTAATTTTATTATCTCTTTTAGATCACGTCTTAACTAATTCTTTCTAGTTGTAAATACAGCATTCATATAAGAAGATGTTGCAAGATCAGAGAGCAGTACCACAGAATTTAACTTTTTTTCCCGTGGATTTTTTTTTATTTTATTTTATTTTTTTTATTTTTTCAGGCACCTAAAATGCCTTATTAGGATTTTAGTTTAGGATGACTATACTGTAACCCGATTACAAAAGCATGTGTTGTAAATATCCTGTTCTATATCATCAGTTGTTTTGTTGTGCTTATTATTATGGCCTCTGCTGAACCTGCCACAGTAGCTGGGGGTTGATATAGAGGCATCAACAACTCTCAGTAGCATAACTCTGTGACTTCCAGTGAAACCATAAGAACTTGTTAGTTGCTGGTGGTAAAATTGTTGATTTCTAATGTTATATTGAATTTGAAGGTCAGCATTTCAAGTCTGTATTTTCATAAATAATTCATTTCCTATTATTGAGCATTTATGAAAAAAAGAAAGAAAAATGTAATCAACAGGGATGGCAACGTGCTCCAGTCTTGGATGAGAAAATCCCAAATATTATTCTCTGTCTCTAGAGTATGTTTGTAATAGTATAACCCTAATCAAACTTTCTATGGGGTTTCTGACAAGATATATATTGCTTAATTCTTTTCCTTTCTGCACCAATAAAGTTTTTATTCTAAACATTTGCTGTTGAACAATAGAAGCCTGCTGTGAGATCATTCCCACAGATTGAAAGCTGATTATTTTCATATAGCAGCTGTCAGTAGGTATTCCACATTCTTAAGCACTATCATTAGAGAGGAATCACAGATCCATTTCTGACTGTAGATCATGGCATTCTGGCAACAGTGAGCCTGCTGAGCTAATTTTCTGCAGAAGGGAAGTGGAAGTTCATCTTAACAAATAAAAAATTTGTTCAGGTTCTAACAGTATTTAAGTGAATCCATGAAGATTATACTTCTTATCATAATAGACAGGATAGAGCTATCAAGCCATTATTTCAATGAACACTCAGTATCATTCCGTTTAGTTCATTTGATTGGACACCATTTATTACGTCTTGAATTCTGTACTTACAATTTTCTTCGCATGGACTATACCTCCTGTATTGGATTAGACTTGTATACATTCTGATATTAAAATTATCACTAATAATGATCTACTAAAGAGATGTAGAAGTTATTTCTAACCACTGTACATGAATATACTAATATATATCTTAACAGTCTACAGGGTGTGTCAGCAGGTTAAAGGTAGCTCCAATGGTAAAGAATTTCTAATTCAGCGTAAGTATCTTATGAATAATCTTATGAATTCTCATGCAAAATGGAAAAAAAAAAAAAAAAAAAAAAAAAGTGCTTCTGTGAGATTATTCTGTTTCAGTTCTGTAGAAAAATGTCAGTTTACCTCTTTGAAGTGGTAATGGCCACACATAGCCCATTTTTATGATGGGTGGCCATGGGAAAAATCTGAGAAGTTGCAAAGTGTATACTAAGTAGTTTCTGAGCAAAGTTTGGAAGGCCAAAATTCTGCACTAATTCAATCTTTTCAGTTACAATTATATGTTTAAAACTTATGACAATAAAATGTTTTCAGAGACAAAGTTACCTCTGAGTCTCAAAGGAAGAAAAAAAAACAAAAAAAAATATTTTTGGTTAAAAATTTTATTTATTTTGTCAGGGCTAGTGAAGTTTAAATAATATGGCAGGTGATTCAGATCTTCCCAGAAACCTTGACTCTATGTGGCTGGTAACAACAGAGACAAAGACAACCACCAGAAGCCTCCATAGTTTTTGCTTTAACCAGTATCCTCAATGCAGTACCTACTACACCCTGTTTTTCATCGCCTTTTTGACTTTCACCTCATCCCAGAGCAAACTGGATAAAACACAAAGGAATGCAAATAATACAAGGAGGTGACCACCATAGACAGCTCCTGATAGCACACTGTATCCTCTGATTTGAATCTGTACTTTCTGATTCATGAACCCATATTTGGAAATGAATCATCAAAGGAGTTACAATGGAAAAGTCTTAGAAGTTTGTGAGAAAATGTTCTATCCATAGTGTGACTTTTGTCCCCAGTTCTACTCTGAGAAGTTCTGTAACAGTCCAGTGTACTGATACTCCCATATTGTGAATGATAGTACTAAATCATACAAGAGCACTAAGTTCTTCAAGAAAGATATTACAGAGAAGAAACTATTTAATTCTGCTGGCAAAATTCACTGTTTGTAGAACAAAAGAATCCAGTCCTGTTGCATGTAGCTATTGTTTGTAGCTATGTGGCTGTATTTGACATGTTATATGTACATACAGATGCAACAATGGATACCTGTATGTTGGATTTGTGCCTGGCAGCATTTTGGTAACAAAAGAGGGGGCTATTGGCATGGTTTCTGTAAGAAGTTTCAAGAAGCTCCCACAGCTACAAGTCAAACTTGCCTCTGGCCAAGGCTGAGCCTATCAGTGACAGTGAAAGTGCCTCTGCAATAACATATTTAAGAGGGAAAAAAACCTGTTGGGGAAGTGTTTTTGTTTTGGGCCTGAGAGAGACAACCAAGGTCAGTGAGGAAGGAAGCAGGGACATGTGCCAGAACAGAGATCCCCCTGCAGCCCATGGTGAGATGACAGGTTGAAGCCCTGCAGCCCTCAGAGATCAATGGTGAACAGAATCCCATCTGCAGCCCCTGGAGGACACCACACTGAAATAAGGGCCTTGAAAGAAGGGAGATGTGGGAGGAAGGTACTTTTAAGATCTGGTTGTATTCTCACTATCCTACTCTAAATATATTGGTAAATTGATGGTGGTGGTGCTGGTGGTGTTTAAATTAAATCAGTTTTGTTTCCCCAAGTTGAGTCTGTCTCACTCATAGCTGGTAAGTGAGCCCACCCTGCCTTTGTCTCAACCCTCCAGCCTTTTGTTGTGTTTTCTTCTCCCAGTCCCACTGGAGGGAGTAGGAGTGAGTGGCTGCATGATGTTTTCTTGCCAGCTAACAACAAGCTGTTATTGGAAGACAAGGTATGGTGCAGATCATTCATGCAATCCATTAATATAACTCTCCTTCTAGTGATGAATGAGTTTACAATGTGCCAGGGCTCTGCTTACTGTCAAAATATAGAAAATGGGAGAAGACTTTGTTTGCTATGTTTAGCTTTTGATTAAAAAAAAAAATAATAAAAAAATCAAGGTCATGCAAAGACTATAAAATTGTAGTCTGGAGCCTGAAAGTTTCAGAAAGGTATGAACAACTGAGTAGACAATGGTGTGACACAAATGTCTGCAGACTGTAAGTTTAGATCTTCTTAGCTCTCTAGCTGCAACGCCTGTGTGGAACAACTTGTTTTGTATTTCTTCCTTTTAAAAAGTTAGCACAGATCTTAAGAAAGACATAGGAAAGTATCAGGTTTAAAAATACACAAAGAAAACTAAAAAAGTGCAGAACAACAACATCAAAATAAGAATTATAACTAAAGGTTTGTAATTAGCAATAGTATACTTGCAATTTATACTTTCATGTAACAATGTTAATAAGAAAATAATTTCATGTTAGGATACTATTGAATTTCTGTTTATTCAGATAAAACTGGAAGGCTTAGTGTGAGATTGCCCCTTTCTACCCCACCCCAATCATAAAGCCTATCCTGAAAATCTGGGAATCCAAGAACAAAGTCATAGAGTTCTGTAAGATTCTCTTCACACATCTCTGTATGTCTTTCTTTCTCTGTAAACGGTGAATGCAATCACAGTAGGTGTGAAGATAAATACAATGGCATCAAGCCAACCCAAGGCAAATGAAATTGAAAAATTTTGCTTGAAATGTCAACTGACACTGCAACTTAGTTTGGGTCCAGGCTATCCAGTACCATCAGCTCCAGAGTCCTCCAGAGCTATTTCATCTCGTCCTGAAGCAATTGCTACATCCAAGAAACCTTCTAGCACCACAGAACTGATTAAACACCCTCAGTAGATTTCCTGAGAACTTAGACCGTTAAAATACATGAAGACCTTTAAATGGACCCTGAGGAGGATTCCATACTCTGTATTGGAATTCAGCACTGAAGAATATATAATGCCAGGTCTAATCAGCTTAAAATTCTACTGAAAGGGTTTCAAATGAAAGGCTACAATCAAAATATTCCCCCTTTTTTGAATTGCAGAGTTCAAAAATTTTCCAGGAGAGGTGCAAATGCTCTAGAGATTATTTGAGATTCTAGAAAGTTTCAAATTTAATAGTATCAGTTTCTCCAAACCCCCTATAGGTTGCATGTTAAAAAAAACCTGCACTGACAAATTTGGCACTGTTTTTTTTTCCCTGTTAAAACCTATAACCTGCAACTAGTTGGCTTTCAGTAATTTCTTTTTGTATTTCTTTCCTTTCACTTGTAAACAAGAAGCTTGTCAAGACAGTCTGTTTATTCTATGCTTCTGTGCAGTCCGGACAATGGAATACTTTGAGGCTATATGATGTTTCCATATTATTTCATCACCACCACCACCACTTTACTGGAATCAAAAATTAAGAAAAAATAAAAATAAAAAAAATTAGAAGGGCCAATCTGGACTGTATATATTTATATGTTTTTCAACAATGTATTTCAGAATGCACTGAAAAACTGCACCAAATGAAAACCAATTAGGTTTAGTGCACCGTAAATGTTCTGTAGGGAGTTTCATAATTCAATCAGATTATTTCCAAACCATTAAAGACTTATGCATTTATGGCCTATGTGTTATTGCTTTTGTTCTGTCTAGGTTGGTCTTCCTGAGCACCGAGAAAAACCCAACAAAAAAACCCATCACACACAAACTATGCACATAAGAAAACAAAAAACCCAGAAAGCATTCAGTGATAAAAGTTAAGTTTTGATACAAATTCCTGTCCTGTAGGAAAAGACTTGAGTTTGGTGAATTGGGTATTTTAGCAAGATAAGGAACAATGTCAAAGGAAAAACTGTTCAAAACAGTGTGGGGTGATTCATGGTCACAGGATGGAAATCTAGATATTTTCTCTCCATGAGTGCCTCTGCTAGAACTGGTGTTAGAGAAAGAAGAAAAAAGAAGGCTATGGCCTATTTTCTTGTACAGAAGATAAAAGAATCCCATAGCCACTTTTTGAACACTGATTATTTTTGTAGTAAAAAAAAAAAAAAAAAAAAAAATTACAATGAGGTAGGCAAGGTTGCAGTGGGAGTCCCCTTAAGAGAACTACACAGTGACTACTCAATCTTCTTTTCATGTCTCAAAATAAAAATGGGAGAGGAGGAGAGGAGGGAAAGTCAGATTACACTTAGAGGACTGATGATTTAAAGGGAATAGAGGGTCACAAAGAAATATACAGATGTCTTTCTTTCTAGTGAAAACTTCAGGATGACTAAACTGAATGAATTTGGACTATTGATCAATTTGACAGGAAAGACAAGGATTTGACTAGGAAACTGCTGGGAGCTCTGAATCTCTGTTTTCTCCAAAGATTTATACTGTGCAGTTCAACTCATAATCAGACAAAACATCAAACTCTTTAATGAAGTTGCACTAAAGCAGGAAATTAATACTGCCTTACTTAGCCAATAACCGAGGCGGTGCATTGAGAACAACTTTACAACTCTCCTGAGGTCTTTGTTGATTCATCAAGCAGTCTAGCCAAGAAGAGTGACAAAGAAAGGACACCTTGGTCACAACACTGGGCTTGTTGCTGTTCACTTCTTCAGAAAGTTACAGTGGAATTGTTGAGAACTCATATGTCAACAGCACAGTGTCTATCTAGCTGCAAGGGACATAATTGTGTATCCTTTTTCTAGTCAGTTATGTAACACTGTAGCTTTTGGAGGTCTTTATTTATAAACATTAAAACCATTCAAAAACGTCCTTTATTGAAACTCTTTTTGTGTTTGTTCTTCTATCCCAGTAGAGAGGATGGCATTAGGCCAAACACATTATCTGTAATGTGTTAGTTTAATGCCAGGCACAATTTAAGCCATTTTACAGTTTGGTTCCATTTGAATTTAACACAAACATAGCTGCTCTTTGCCATTCTAATGATTTGCTTGACTGTTATACAGAGGAACATTAGAGTTCTGTGAACATTAAACCCAAAAATGTTAATCTTAATGTAGTTATTAAGAGAGAAAATATTTCTCTCTACAACTTTGATACTCACCTCATCCCTCAAGAGGCAAAATTATTATGTCTGTTTCAGGTAGCAAGCCCAAATTGGTTTTGGTGGGGCTTTTTAACCTTAGAAAATAAACTAATGGTATGTTATTAAAATCACTGAAAAATTAGGACCAATGCATAGAGTCATGGAAATACTTTTTTCTCTGCCTGTTTGAATGGGATTTTGAACAATTCAGGCTTTTCCTATTCCGTATTTTCCTTTTGCACATTGCAATGTTTTTATTTTTACAAATAATTCCCAGTATTGACATTGATTAATAAATCAGACTATTACCTGTCATCTGCCTTATTCTCTGATCTTGCAGTAAAGTCTGACCAGATTATACAGCCTTACACGTTTCCCTCTAAAGTTTAACATAGTGCTAATTTAACTTCTCTCCAGAGTCCTCTGAGGATTTCTTCAGATTACTCTTGTGTCTTTCGTTGTAGTCTGATAATTATAAGCAAAGCATTGAGGGTTTTTTTTGGGGTGGTTGGCTATTTTTTGTGTTTGGTTTTGTTTGTTTGTTTGTTTTTGAGGGGACATGATAGTGAGGCCTGTAAATACAATCAAGACTTGGGATATTGATTTTCTTATAGAAATCCATCTTGGCTATCCCCTTCTGTAATAAGTTCCTTGAATATCAAATTACAGTTAAAAAGAAGCCACTACAAACTTACTGTTTTTAACAAACTAATCCATATTTTATTATTTTATTGCTGACATGTCTTTTTAGTGCCAGTATATTAGTAAAATTAACTGAAATTTCAAAAACTAATAACCTTCCTCTGTCATTTTTGAGAATAATTTCTCTAGCCAAATTACACTTTAATTAAATCTCCTTTGATCTTCTCTGGAACTAAGGGTTGGAATTGAATTCTTGGGTCATTGAATTTCACTTCCTGTCCAAGGCTTCCTATACTGGTTATGATTTCTTCTGCTTCTTCCGCCTGTTTCCTTTTTTTTTTTTTTTTTTTTTTTTTAATCACAACTGTATACAGAATGCAAATTGAAAGCTCAATGACTTCTTGTAGCAGAAATGTCTAATGTAATTATATATTAGGTTATCATATTTACACAATTTACTTTTTCTGTCTGAATCCTAATTGCCTGTCAAACACTGTGAGAACACATTAGGAAACTTTTCTACTTGTTGCACAGTTTATAAATACCCCTTCTTATAAGCTTGAAAACCTTCAATCTGTGTTGAATTCTTCATGGTTATTTTATCTAGCTTGTGCAGCATGGGAGAGAAGTAACACAAGGATAGAGTTAGAGAACTGTCCTGTCCAGTGGAAAACATGACACATATTAAAGGAAGTTTTGAACTACATCTTGTCCTTTGTCATCCCAAATTATACTAACAAAAAGAGGATCTATTCATCCTTAAGGATGATAGTGCAGACTGTTCTACGTGAAAATTCATTTTAATTTAAAAAAGGCAGACAGCTTCATAACTCTCAACTGTCCTTGCTGCTGTATCCTGTTTCCTAAAGGATACAACCAGAGTGCAGAATGAGGTGCTTTTCCCAGTTCATTCACGAAACAGCGTAAGTGTTGGACACAACTGACCTGTAAAAATAGCGTCTTGGCCATTCCACAGGAAGTCATAAAAACAGTCAGATACAAGCCTCTCTCTTTAGAAGATTAATTAGTAGTATTCCCATATAAGCTTTCTTTATTAGATTATCCTCAATGTTTCTGTCTTCTAATATTAGATATTAATTTGTTCTACAATACCACTGAAAGAAAAAGCCCAAGAAAATCGGTCTCAGTTTCACTCATGACTATAATGTCACCTCCCTGTTATGAGGAAGCTGGTTAAGCATGACCTTGTAAATCTCACATGATTCTTCTATAAAAAGAGAATCTAGGTAAAGGGGATAGTTACAGGGGATCCAGATCACACACTCGTTAAAGTGTGCGGAAAAACCTCTAAAGAAGGTCTTTTACATCATTCTGCAAAAGCTTTGATCAAAATATCTTTCCATCTGAATATAGCTGTTTCAATGAAATATTTAATGCATCTTTTAATATAATTAATCCAGTATATTCATTTTATGATGCAAATTCTCACTCTATAATATTCTATAAGATTCTAATGTTCCATAACGTTCCTATATTGTACCTATATCTTTTTCAAAAATAACAGATACGGTTCCTATCTTTCCACTGAATTAACAATTATGTGGTTTGGTTATCTTTATGAAGGATTCGTGTAGTCATAATGACAATCATTCCAAATGAAATCTTTATCTCTTCTGTCAGAATACCTCTCTGAATGGAGCTAATTTTCTAGATTATTAATTTGTAGAGTGAAAAAAAATGAAATTCTTCTTGAAAACAATGATAACTTGCAATGTCATCCTTTAATTGCTTTTTAAGTGTCTTTTTTTTTTTTTAATGTTGTCTCTAATTTCCTTTCAAATACATAATTTTAGAAAATAAATGTAGTATTTTTTGTTAAATATTATCAACAGCTAATTTGCAAAGCCAGAAGAATGTGGGTTTCTATTTGATTAAAGTATTAAGAGTTATTTCTTTCTGAATGTCATCCAGTGTATCTGTTATCTGTCTAGCAAATGGGAAAGAAGATTCATGCAAGATGCAAAAGTGAGAAGATTTTGTCTTACCTCTCTGATGCATTATGTAGACAACTAACCTAACTATTCTGTCTGATGTTGATGACTGGATTATAGCTGAATTCATTCTCTGAGCAGGGAGTAAAGAATGAATCAACTTGTAAAGAGAACTTCATTTCCAAATTGGCATTGGATTAGTCTCCTGTGATTACTGGGAACACTTCAAATGTACAGAGATTTCTATAAATTCAGGCAGAAAGCCAGCAGAGGAAGTTGAGAAGTTTATAAGTTCATTTTAATACTGTACTTGTGTTTAAGTGATAATGAGCTGCAGAGATTATTAGGATCATGAATGCTTTTCCTTTTAAATTTCATAAAGATAGGAGTTTTCTGCCCTCATTTTCTCTAATGTCCAATATATTTTGGGCTCGCTGTTGCCTAATGCATTCTTCTTTTTAATGATCTACTCTGATAATATTAAGCAAGAGCAGTGTCCACATATTTGTGGTAAAATTCAATGATGTTGAGTTTTAATAAATGAGGGCTAATAAAATCTTAAATTATCAGACCCAAAAACCAAAAGAAACCATTGTTTATGTTGCTTAGTTTGCTCTTCAGAGCACTTCCTTTCTTCTATTCAGCTCATGTTATCAAATCCCTGTGTGTCAATCAAGAATGTCTACATTTTCCTCCTTCTATAAAGTTTTCTATATTGTATCAAAATCAAAAACAATGATGCAGAAATTTGAGAGTCCAGTGTTTTATCAGAAGTAATAGCATAACCTTATGCCTAAGAAAACAAAGCATAGCCCTTCATTTTGAATTCTAAAATGCAGAGCACTCCTGATAATGCAAAAACACCATTTGAAGAAATTTCAGTTATGGTTTCAGACACTCATGGACTTCAGCCCTGCTGGCTTCTATTTGTCTACTTCATGACACAGTGCTAGAATGTATGTGCATTACTGCTCTGTTATATGGAGAAAAGTTGCCTAACAATTTCATGTTAACTTCTGTCTTGCATCCCCTGAGGCTCTGAGTACTATTTCGTCACAATGTTGCAGGGCTGAACACAAGGACAGCATAGTATCTCTTTGTTAAGACACCAGGCTTCAAGTAGTCAAGAGCTCAGGAACCCCAGAAAATTTTGCAGAATACTTAACATCTCAGTCCCTTTTGCTCTTCACAGAAGATAAGGGAACAGTTAGGTTTCTTAACCACAAAAGCAAAACAAGCTTCAGTTCAAAGGCACAAGTAAATAGCAGATTTCAAGCCCTGAGTGCAAGAGATCTCTTGTGGTATCTAGGAAACACACCCATCAAAAGAGTGGTCTATGAAGGATATGACTGTAACCACTTTAAAAACTTGAGCTTACCCCAAAAACCTCTATTCCTGTTTTTATTACATAAAGGACGATAGATGAAAAGGATTTTAATTTGGCTGCTGTTCTCTTCTCTTCTAGACCACAGTGCACTAATATGGAAAAATGCTCTTGAAAGAGCCCTAGAAACTAAGTTTCTTCAGGTTCATTCCCATCTATGGGCTGGGGTTAATCTGTTTCACTTTAAGCATGTTAAAGTCGTAGAATCAAATTCCTAGCAACGAAGTTGTTCAGAAAATCATAGAATTATAGAATAGTTTCTGCTGGAATGGACCTTAAAGATCATCTAGTTCCAACCTCCCTGCCATGGGCAGGGACACGTTCTACTAGACCAGGCTGCTCAAAAGCCCCATCCAATCTGGCAATCACTTCCAGGGAGGGGGTATCCACAACCAGTCTGGGCAACCTGTTCCAGTATCTCACCACCCTCACAGTGAAGGTTTTCCTCCTAATTTCTAATCTAAATCTACCTTCTTCCACTTTGAAGCCATTACCCCTCATCCTATGACTACAAGCCCTTGCAAAATGTTCCCTTCCCAGCTTTCCTGTAGACCCCCTTCAGATAATGGAAGGCTACAATAAGGTCTCCCTGGAGCCTTCCCTTCTCCAGGCTGAACAACCTCAACTCTGTCAGCAGAAGAGTTACAGGCCTTGGATGGTTTCTGTGGCCTCATCTGGACCCACTCCCACAGGTCCTTGTCTTTCTTGTGCTGAAGACTCCAAAACTGGACTCAGCACTGCAGGGAGGTTCTCACAAGAGCAGAGGGGGAGACTCATA
Source organism: Actenoides lindsayi (assembly GCA_025331215.1). Classification (NCBI taxonomy): domain Eukaryota; kingdom Metazoa; phylum Chordata; class Aves; order Coraciiformes; family Alcedinidae; genus Actenoides; species Actenoides lindsayi. The sequence continues at coordinate 22,983 of WTSP01025336.1, read as the reverse complement.
TTCACTAACAAGAAGGGTCTGGTTGAAGTGGTGAAGACTGAGGGCAGACTTGGCTGCAGTAACCGCAAGTTCAGGATCTTGTGTGGCAGGAACAGAATACCAAGAAGAATCACAACCCTGGACTTCAGCAGGAAAAACTTCTGCCTTTTCAAGCAATTGCTAGGGGAAGTTCCATGGGACAGGGTACTAGAAGGTAAAGGGGCTCAAGATAGTTGGTGAACATTCAAGGACCACTTTTTCCAAGCTCAAGATGAAAGCATCCCAATGTGTAGGAAATCAAGGGAGACAGGAGACCCACATGGTTAAACAGGGGACTGCTAGGCAAACTCAAGTGGAAGAAGAGTCTACAGATAATGGAAAGAGGGGCTGACCACAAGGGAGGAATATAAGACTATTGTCAGAGGGTACAAGGAGGCAACCAGGAAAGTTAAGACCTTCTTAAACCTTGCAAGAGAGGTCAAGGACAATAGAAAGGGCTTCTTCAAATACATTTTACTTTAACCCTAGAGGCAATGTAGGCACCCTGATGAATAAGGTGGGTGCCCTGGTGACAGAGGATACAAAGAAGGCAGGGTTACTTAATGCCTTCTTTGTCTCTGTCTAAACTGCTGGAGGCTATCCTTATGAGCCCCAGACCACTGAGGCCCCAGAGGAAGTCAGGATAAAGAAGGAGTTTGCCTTGGTTGATGAGTCTGGGTTAGGAACCAGTTAAGCAATCTGGACATCCATAAATCCATAGGTCCAGATGGGATGCACCTGCAGGTGCTGAGGGTGTTAACAGAGTTCATTGCTAGGCCACTGTCCATCATCTTCGGTAAGTCATGGGGAACAGGAGAGGTGCCTGAGGACTGGAGGAAAGCAAATGTCACTCCAGTCTTCAAAAAGAGTAAGAAGAAGGACCCAGGTAACTACAGACTGGTCAGCCTCATCCTTGGCACTGTGTCTAAGCATATGAAGGATAAGAGGGTCATTATGAGCAGTCAACATGGTTTTACCAAGGGGAAGTCATGTTTGACTATCTGATAGCCTTTTGTGAGGACAAAAACAGGTGGATATATGATGGTAGAGCAGTGGATGTGGTTCATCTTGATTTCAGTAAAACATTTGACACAGTCTCCCACAACATCCTGACAGATAAACTGAGGAAGTGTGGTCTGGATGATTGGATAGTGAGGTGGATTGTGAACTGGTTGAAGGATAGAAGTCAGAGAGCTGTGGTCAACGGGACAGAGTGTAATCGGAGGCCTGTATCTAGTGGAGTCCCTCAAGGGTCTGTAATGGGACCAGTACTACCAGTACTATTCTATATATTCATCAGTTACCTGGATGAGCGAACAGAGTGCACTGTCAGCAATTTTGCTGATGACACAAAACTGGGAGGAGTGCCTCATAACCTTATGCCTAAGAAAACAAAGAATAGCCCTTCTGACATACCAGAAGACTGTGCTACCATCCAGAGAGACCTGGACAGGCTAGAGAGTTGGCTAGTGAGGAATCGAATGAAATACAAGTGCCAGTGTAGAGCCTTGTGTCTGGGAAAGAACAACCCTATGTACCAGTATAGGTTGGGGATTGAGTTGCTGGAAAGCAGCACAGGGAAAAGAGACCTGGGGGTCATAGTGGACAGCAGGATGACCATGAGTCAGCAATGTGTCCTTGTGGCCAAGAAGGCCAATGGCATCCTGGGGTGTATTAGAAGGGCTGAGGTTAGTAGGTCGAGAGAGGTTCTCCTCCCCCTCTACTCTGCCTTGGTGAGGCTGCATCAATGCCCAGTTCTGGGCCCCTCAGTTCAAGAAGGACAAGGAACTGCTTGAGAGAGTCAAGTGAAGAGACACAAAGATGATTAAGGGAGTGGAACAACTCCCTTATGATGAAAGTCTGAGGGAGCTGGGTCTCTTTAACTTGGAGAAGAGGAGACTGAGGGGTGACCTCCTTAATGTTTATAAATACATAAAGGGTGACTGTCAGGAGGATGGAGCCAGGCTCTTCTCTGTTACGTCCAGTGATAGGACAAGGGGCAATGGGCACAAGCTGGAACGTAGGAGGTCCCCTCTTATGGGAGGAAAAAAAGAGGAACTTTCTCCTGGTGAGGGTGACCAAACACTGCAACAGGCTGCCCAGAGGGGTTGTGGAGTCTTATTCTCTGGAGACATCCCAAACCCACCTTGCAGGGGGTTGGAGTAGATGATCTTTTGAGGTCCCTTCCAACTCTTAACATTCTGTGATTCTGTGAACCCAGTGTTTCTGATGGTAATTATGTCACCATCACCACTGATGTTGTGGAGCAGACACCAGGAGAGTCCTAGACTGGACCCAGTAGCAGACGGTAGCTGTGTTCAGGATCTGGATTCTGGAAATGGATTTGGGAACACTCAGATCAGGATTGAAAGCAAAATGGACAGAGTCTTCCTCAGATGCTCTGAGGAAGAAACCAGAGGAGGATCCAAGCCAAGCCAAGCAAAGATAGCAAAGCAAGTTAAGAGGGCAAAGAGAGAGGAGACCCTTGTGACCTCTCAGCTTTATACTAAATATGATGTATATGTGATGGAATCCCTTGCTGGTCAGTTTGGGGTCATCTGTCCTGTCAGCTCCTCCCTGCAAGTGCTGCCTTTTACTTTCTGCACACCCCAATATGGTACACAAGCTCCATCTGTGGCCTTGATCTGCACATCAGTCCTTGGTACTAGCTCTAAACATGGTGTAAACTGCCTGTGAAAACAGGCTGCTGACTTCAGACTGCAGGGAGTGAGAAGAACTCAGTTGAAAAATAAAATCACCAAACAGAACCAGTTCTGTTCTCACTCAAACCAAGACACTTATCAATGTGGTTCCAGAAGGGGCTGTTCAAGATACTATCCTTAGATGTTTTTAATCTTAACAGAGGAAAACATGAGAAGTATGAAGGACAATTGGGGTAATGAAGATTATAGGAGAAGATGTTTAGTTTTAGATCAGATACCAGATACCAACTCAGATAATGCATATTTCATTTAAATTTATTGCATAGAACAGAAGCAACATGAATGCTATATACCACATCATTATGCTCTCATTCATTCACTACTATAGGCCAGTTTTGGCATTTAACACAAAAGTAGAAGGAAAAAAAATAATAGAAAATTGCTATTATAGACCTGAATGACTTACTGTAAATATTTTAGTTGAATTGAGTTTGTTCTTGTTTTGTATCAATTTTATGGACCATATTGCACAGAGGATTCATATCAAGCATTTTCTGCTTCGTATAGGCATTACATATTGTAGATTCAGGTAAAGGGCAAATTAAGTTAAGTGCCTGTGGATGAATAATAGTTTGCAGTGCCATGTATATATAACAAAGATATCCACAAGGGTAATCTAGGACAGGCATTATTTTTGCATCACATTTTAATCGTAATAATTGATGCTGGCTGACAGTATAATCTTTTTGTGGATATTTCTTAGCTCTGGGTATCATAATTCTCCTACATTTCTATATTGCAAATTACCATTGAGAGGGCAAAAAGTGCAAAGCAAGCTCAAATTCCAACCTGATCACTTTTATAGCAATTCTTAGTGACATTCATCTACATACAGTTTGTAAGTGTTCTTTCTCTGAGCTTTACAATCACTCTGAGAAGTATATAGCATTGGTATCTTCTTCCACTGAGAACAGATTGACCTGTCATCCTTTTTAAAAACAGTTATTGTCAGAATAAACCATAAATCTTCAGAGGCATGCATATTGTGCGTGTATGAACGCTTGGGATAAGTCCCCAGTGTTTCTTTGTGCTCTTTCCCCTGAGGTTTCTGCACACACTGAGGAGTAACCAAGAATAAAATACTAGGACACTTGAGGTCAGTACTGTTCTGGAGCCTGGAGATGTACCACCTGTTAATTTACACTTCGACATTTGTAACAATCCCTTTGTGCCACCTCTAACTTTAGAAGATGAGGTATAAAGTAGAAAGTCCAAGGCCATATTGTTGCTTTTGTTATTCTGATTTCTAAAGACTTCAGTGACAAACTTCAACATAATGTGATTTTGCTCTCCATTCTGAGCTAAGTACTCTAAGAAAGTTGTTTGGGTTTTTTGTTTTGTAAGATTTTTTTACTTCAGGGTGAATTGCGTGTGAATTGAGTAGCTTCAGAATGTATTACTTTTCTGCACCATGATATTTGTCTTAGAATCATAGAATCATTTAGGTTGGAAAAGATCTTTCAGAACCTAAACATAACACTGCCAACTCCACCACTAAACCATGTTTCTAAGTGCTATATCTACATCTTCTTCCAAGTCATTAATTGTTATAAGGTTAGAAGAAGGCAGTAAGAAATCTTCTATCTAGAAGACAGAATATCTATATCTAAGAAATCTATCATATATTTAGGCACTTTTCTGAGCTCTGAGTGACCTAGGTCCAATTCCCTAATCCCTGGGAAATTTCTAGGGAAGTTTTGAGACATTCCAGAGCAGAATATAATACAAAACACTGCTAGGAAAGTGATACATTTCTAAGTACCCAATTATCTTATTTACCATTATATAATTTACCTGAAACTCATAAATGCCCTATTTAACTATTGTAACAGACATTTAAAAAAAAAAAAAAAACCAAAAAAAAAAAACCAACCAACTTCTTTCCCTGCTTTAATTTAGGTCTAAATAACTCTCCATCTGAATGGTTAATGAAAACTATTTTCTTTCTATAAACTATACCAGTCTTCTAAACAGGAAAATGAAAAAATCACAATAGAATTTCCATCCCTAGGATACATTTTCTGAGCTTTATACAATGTTTTAATCAATTATATCAATTATACAATACTTCTTCACTCAGAAGCCTCCACAAGCAAGGAACACTACCCTTGGGGACAGAGACATGTCCAGCAACAAAGCATAAAATTTGGCAAGATTTTTCTATACTGCACAAATGTCAATATTAAAAAAACAAAAAAAAACCCTAACAAACAATTAAAACTTTCTGCTCACAACAAAACTGGTGGGCAAGATACTGCTTCTCCATAAAAAATATTCTTATATCATTATCCTGTGAAGAAAGGTTGAAAGTGTTGGCTTTGTTCAGCCTGAAGAAAAGAAGGCTCTGAGGAGACCTTATTGCAGCCTTTTAATACTTAAAGGGGGCTTATATGAAAGATGTGGACACTCTTTATAGCAGGACTTGTTGTGACAAAACAAGGGGTGATAGTTTTAAACTAAAGGAGGGGAGATTTAGATTAGATAGAAAGAAATTTTTTTACAATGTGGATGGTAAAACACTAGCAAAGGTTGCCCAGAGAGGTGGTAGATTCCCCATCCCTGGAAACATTCTAGGTGAGACTAGACAGTGTCCTGAGCAACCTGATCTATTTGAAGATGTCCATGCTCTAGTCCCTCACCTGGGAGGTTGGACTAGATGACCTTTAAAGGTCCTTTCAAACACAAACAATTTTATGATTCTATGATTATTCAAGGGACAGTAATTTGGTCACTTCGAGATGTCTTACTCTGAGATTAGGCAGAAGTTTACTTCTACCTTAATTGCATTTTTATAGTTTTTATCAGAAATGGATGAACTTTCATTTGTGAAATCTTAGACCTGCTCCAGCTTTGTGGACCAGGATTTTCCACTGTGTATTGCAGGATCATTTGTACTTCAATCTCTGACTTTAGAATGTTGATTTTAGGGAGACAGGGAGAAAAAAGGAAGTTCATTATTGAATATGTTATAGTAAGTAATGTTTTGGTTTTTTTCAGAATCTGTACATTAACTGTGAGGTAACAGAGGTTGTCCAAATTAGGAATAAGGTAATAAACATAATTCTACAAAGACAGGCTTAGGAAAGATTCAAGGCAGGTACTACTTGAGCCACTTAAATGAAGTGTGAAAAGATACCATGGCTTAATGTAAATGCCTCTCGAGGTACCTCTGAGGGCCCTGAGAATGCTAATAGCCATGAATGGCCCCAACCAGCCTCACCTAGGACCCTCACACACATAGATTCTTGGCTGACCCTAGCTGCCATCTGCAGGCTTGCCTTGCTTTGCACTGCAGTGACTGGGCCCAGCCCAGTGATACCCTGCTCTACTGACCATCTTACCATGCTCAGATCCCCATACCCCAATGGCACAGCTGGCTCTTGTTGTCTCCTGACAGTACCTATGGGCTAGACTGAGGGTCACAGTGTTTCAACTCATGATTTAGACCAGAATTAAAATATTATCTGATAATGCTTAACTTTCTCCTTTTACTAAAAGGCAAGACAAGTTAGCTAGTCTTCCAACATAGACACCAAGAATCCAGGCTTCATTCTTGAACCTTAATTTCTTTCCTATAAAAGCATATGAACACATGAAAAACATACCACTTAATGTTAGGACCACAGCCAAATAATTAGCCAGTGACTAGGCCTTGGCCTGAGGTTTAGCCAACTTAGCAGGACAACTACTGAAGATGACATAAGAAATGTTCTTCTGAAAAAGGAAGAAGGAAATGTTCTCCTGGAAGGAGGTTGTAGTGAGGTGTGAGTCAGTCTCTTCTCCCATATAGCAAGATATAGGACAAGAGTAAACAGCTTCAAGCTGCAGCAGGGGAGATTTAGATTAGATACTAGGAAGATTTTTTTCATGGAAAGGTTTGTCAATCACTGGAAGAGGCTTTCCAGGGAAGCGGTGGAGTCCCCATCCCTGGAGGTATTTAAGAGATGTGTAGATGTGGTGTTGTAGGACATGGCTTAATGGTAACTGGCAGTGTTGGGTTAACAGCTGGACTTGATGATCTTGAAGGTCTCTTCCAACCAGAGAGATTCTATGATTCTATTAAATTACTGAATGTGATCAACAGCAATGAAAGAACTGAGAAAAGCTGCAGACAGCTTTATGAGGGAGGACTGGATGTCACAAATGATTAAGGAGGAGTTATAGTCAGAAATGGCTATATTTCGCTATTGAAGAAGACAACTAGAGACCTTTGCAGGAGTCAAATTTTGCAGTGACAGTTGTGTCCAAGAAAAGGTATCAACAAAAACACGTAAGGATGAGGTTACCTACGTAATTTTATCAGAAAATCCAATTTGGCTATGGATGTAGCAAAACTGGTAGTATTGGAAATGGAGGCAGGTTGTCTGTTTGGTTGAAGACTTATTCGAAGAAAAGGACATAACAGGACAGCAAAAATGAGGGTTAATTAAAAAAAATTAAAAAATAATAATAAAAAAGAGGTAATGCACATGCTTATTCACAAAACCTGGAGCAGAGAAATAAAACAAACCTCTTTTTTTTCTGATCATACTCCAGATCAAAACTCCCCTCTTTGGTCCTTCTGACCAGGAATGAAAGAAAAGTGCTTTCCCTGGATGGTAGAGAAATGCCTGAGACAAACAGAGCTTCGTTGTATCACTGTATCAGTCCACATCTGACAGTATCAGTCTTGTCCCAAGCACTTCCTAACAGCAAAGCTTTGGCAGTTCTTCAGGCAATTTCTGTACATATAAAGATTTGCAATACTCAACCCTTTCAGCCCTTGTTCAAAGCAAATTCCACATCAATAACACATAGCGAACAGAGATAGAACAAATACCTATTAACAGATGTGAATTAGAGCAGGATAAAATAAGGGTGTATGGCTTTCATTGAGTTAGTAAGGGAGAAAACAACCAACATAACTGTGTATCAGAGACCAACTACACCTCGTTTTCTCTTGTTCTGAAGTATCAGACTCCTACCTCCTTTCCTCTGGTGACATTTTACTCATGTGCACTTTCTTCACACTAATTTACTTATCTATAATTATACTGCTGTTTAATATAACTTCTGATTTTAGCCTAGGATAATTCTCTGTTGTTATATACTTATTTGTGATTCACAGCGATTTCTTCTCCATATATATCCGTTGTGGCATATAGCTCTGAGGGATTTTTCTCAAGAAAATACAGTCCCCAGAGAAGCATTACAGCCCTGGAGAACAGTGAAAGTAATAATTCTTAACAAAAGTTACTAGCTACTATTGATGTTGTTAAACTTTATCCCGTGCTACTGAAAGGAAAATTGAGGCTAGAATGCTGTTTATTTGCTCCATAAATCAATGTGCATGAGCACCTCAGATGCAGACATACAGAGGTTTCCTTGTCCATCTGTTAGTGTCCAGCTAGAAACTTTCATTCACACAATCCTAAAGGCAATCTTGTTTGGAGGGTATCACTGATACATAATCAATATTGCTAGTGATACTATGAAATGCTTCTTACTTGTTTCCATAAAACCAGTTGTGTTTTTCAGAGCCATGTAAAATATTTACAGCATCTGTCAGGGAAAATTCATGGTTATCTCTGTGATTGTCTTCAAGACTAAATTAAATCTTGCAGTCATCATACAGCACCCTTGACTGGCTAGGAAACAGAACTGTAATACCTATGATACTATTTTTAAATGATGTTTCTCTAGTGATTTCAAAGGAAAAGAGTCTTAACGTGCTTCTTTGTGCATTTGTTGCATCTCAGATTTTGTGCTTTTTTTTTCCGTATTCTATTTTTTTGTTGTTGTTACAACTAGAGCCTTTCATAACACACTATTTCTTACATGGAGGAAAGACAGGGATCTCTTTGCAACATTAATTTATATTGCAAATGCTCTATTCTAATTTATATTTTCCAATTAACTCACAATCCAGAACACTACGCTTTATTACTACCTCAGCCTGATGTGCAACCACAGCCCTAGTAAAGCTGCTTGCAATAACACAGCACTTACCTGTCACCCAGTGGGGCCTTAAAGTCCTGTATTTTTCACTTAAATCGAAACTCTATGCCACATTGTCCCCTTACAATAATGTAAAGCCATATGTCTTCTTATAGCTCAGTCGCCTAAGAAAACAACTTGAGAGACTGCCCAAAGAGGAAGAATAATATTCGGTAATGAATGAAACCTCCTTTATCCTGACAAGAAGAAATCAAGTGTTTTCCAGTCAGGCCCAACCTGTTCTTTAATGGCCTAAGAGCACCCTACTGTCAGAAAGATTCATAATGAGAGATCCCATTGAATATACAGGATGACTGACATTCTGCTCTCTAAAGAGAACCAGGTTAACAGTTCCAGAAACTTTACAATACCTCAGTGCTCCACGGCTGGGACTGCAGCAGCTTCAGGAGAAATGAGGAGGGGCAATGACACACACCAGCACTTGGCCATGTTTGCAGAATCCTGATACAGAGTGCAGGAAACCTCACTCCACAGCAAGGTACTTG
>WTSP01025336.1:0-13689 GCA_025331215.1 Actenoides lindsayi | reverse complement strand
ACGGAGCTGGGGAATGGTCTGGTATTTTTTGAGGGTGACTTTAAGAGTGGTGAAACCTAGAAGTCTGTGACTTCTGGCAACAGCCACAAGAGCAGGGGACCCCACCTACAACTTCAGAACAAGTACTTTGCCCTGGTCACTGAGAACAGAGATTTTTCAGAGCCAGGTGAGTTGAAACCTTGTGTATTCACAGAGGAGAAAAGGAGTGTGATGGTTACTGGACAAACCATCCACCTGGGTATGGAGGCCCAGTCTGTTGACCTGCTCTGATGATATCTTGGAAGGTCTAGTGCTTGCCATGAGGCTGGTATCCAGGATCTTGCCAAGGCTTGTCCAGTCCTCAGACTATTACAATTCTTCCATCTGGGCATCAATAGCACTGTCAAGGGTAATCCAGAGCATGTCAAGAGTGACTGCAGAGCTCTAGGGGAAGGGATAAGGCATGGGGCCCCAGATGGCATCTCCTCAGTCCTGCTACTGAGGCTGAAGGGCTTAAGCGGACGTCAACTCATCTGTCATGACAACACTTGATTGTGTTACTGGTGGTGTAATCAAAGTATTCATGCCTGTGACTACAGGACATTCTTTGGTCATGTGCAAAGTACTTCGAATGGCACAAAATCATAACTCGTGTAACAACAGATACCTAACAAAAACATAAGAAAGAATTTAACTTCTTCCATTTCCCTTCTTATTGATTTCGATTCTTTCTTCTGAACTAGGAAGTTCTGTCATGATGCAACTGTAATCTGCTCCAAAGCTGCCTCCAGACCTAAGTCATGGTACAACCTCGATTTAGTGATGGAAGGTGAAAGATATTATGGAAAAGCCTGTGAACACTGGATAGAACTTTTTGTATGAAGGTAATTACTCAGCAGTCTTTAGCAAAGCAAAGCAAAGCAAATAAGTGTCTGTGCCAGTTATAGCAGCTGTAAGAGTACCATGAGTAGTTCAGCAGCTATGTGAGGCCTCCTGAAGCAGAGAGCACAGACAAGAAGGTAGTAGCTTATGTAGAATATATTTATTCTTGTTTGAAGAAAAGAAGTGTTATTCATGGTCATCTGTAGTTATGTATTATTCCTGTGTGTGCAGAATGTTGCTATCCATGATGCTGTATAAATACAAGGGGCTTACATAATAGTGTTACACGTCAGGAATCACATATCCTGCAAAGAGGAGGACATCGATAAGGCTCTCTTGAAGAGGACTTGTTTGTTGCAGCACTTTAACATACAAATAGCAATTAGGACAGTAGACTTGAGACTTTCCCTGAGGCTCAGCTGCATTGTAGTTGGAAAACCTAAAGAAATTCTTGATCTGTATCCTGAAGAAGAGGGTATGAAATGTGACCCACGTGATCGCCATTGTTTGAGGAGAAACATATAACACAAGAAAGGAAACAAAAGTTACTGCATAGGATGGGGAAGAGTAGTTTCAAATTTGATACCTGCCTCCTGGGGACAGGAGATTTGCCAGGGATAATATGCCAGTTTATACCCACGGAAGATGTTCCATTTCATGCATTTGGATAGCAGATTCTGTCATTGATTTCTATGACAAGGGTAAGGGATTCCTTCCAGGTAATTGGTTGTAAGTTGACAATGAGAGTGATTAAATAGCAATGTGCTTCCCAGCTGCAACTGCCTTCTTCCTTCCCTAGCCTTTTGTTTTATGCTGGTAAAATGCTCCAATAAACTTAGAGATCAGAACAGCAAAGTTTGGTTTTGTGTATAGCATTTGAAGGAATGCTTTCTCTACCTTAACTTCCAGACTCATCTGACAAGCTAGTGCCTGACATGAATTCCCTACGTCCAAGGAAGTAAGAGTGGCGCAACATGATTGTCTAAGGGATAATTTTTGCTTCTGGAAATCAAGCGGAATGTCACCAGGATTCCAACAGTAATGTGACTTGTATTTTACTTCTTCAGTTTAATATACTAGAATAAATTCTTGTTTATATCTATATATATCAGTCCCTGTAGGACCCATGTAGGGTTCAGATTTTCTATCATGAGTCACGTCTCAGGTTCTAGCCTGAATGTACAAATTTGTCTGAAGACAAATGTAAGTATTCAGCAAGAAGCTAAGAATAAAGAACATGTGATACGCCTGGGTAGTATTTGGCAGAACAAGCCTAATTCACCTCTGTAAGAAGAAGACTGCAAGGCAAATGGCTTGTGATAGAAGCATGAAAGAGTAGACTGAATACAAACAATAGCAGAAATCTCTGGAAAAGACACATTAGTGGGGAAATTGTTTGGGATGGGATGAACAAAAGCAGCAGTTTATTCTTGTCTTACACACATGGCACAACATACAGAACCAGCACAAATAACTTACAAAATCTCATACACCATGCTTCCTCTCAAATAGCTTCTATTAAGTTACAACACCATAACGAATCAGGTATTTAGTTACGACAGATCTCCAGACATGGATAGTCTCCCATTCAAGGAGTTGTTTTTTTTTTTTGTAAGCTACTTAGACAAACATCATTTTTTTTACATGTTTAATACAGTACAGTATCTTTAACAGAGTTCAAGATATTCACAATGGAAATTGAATACTTATGAAACACCAGAATTTCTCATCTCCATACAGGTCTACATTCGCTCCTGCCTTGTTTGGTTTACAGATGTGTCACAAGTCGTCTTTACTCAACTTTACAAGCTAAACATGGCTTAAAATGAAAAAAAATTCTATTTTCAGATTTCATAAAAATGTCTTTTCTTCCCTTTCCCATTGCTATCCCCTACCCCCAACAACAACTGCCATTTAGCTGGTAGAAGTATTAACTCTCAAGCAGTTACAGGAACTTGAGAAATAAATTGATGACGACTTGGATGCAAACCAAAAGATGGTCACAGTCCATCATTAATTCAAAAAGGTGGATTTTTTTCCCTCCTCCAATGTGTGTCCGTTGGAGACAGATGACTCCTGTCATCTGATTTTTAGAGGTATTGTAGTACTTACGGGCCAATATACAAAACCTCCGTTTTTCTTTTAATTGCAAGCTGTCCCACTCTCTTCCATGTGATCGCTTTCAGTATAAAGTTCGTTGCTTACTAGAAGTTGTAACAACTCTGGTTATGTGATAGTGACTTAAACTCTCTTGAGTCTCCATTAGATCAAATAGTGTATCCCCTTATCCATGGTCCCATTGACATTGATGGGTTGACTCAAGAGAGTTTTGCTCTGTGATTGCACTTCAAAGCCCACTGAAGCCTGTGGGCATCTTTCCTTTAACTTGGTGGCTTTGGATTAGCTCTGCTTGAATGTGGCTGGCAAACTCTAGCCCTTAAGCAGTTAATCAGCTTTCTAAAGAAATAAGCAAAAAAGTTTCCTCTCCTTTATACATACAATACGCAGGATTTTTACATTGAGCATTATCATAAAAAGCATGTTTATGTTATTTTGAAAATGTATTTTTACAGAAATCTATAAACACTGTTATATCAAACACATTCTCAAAAACTGGAGAAAATACTGACACAAAACCTGGAAGAGCCTCAATGGAATTCTTCCAGTACTATTTGTCTACTTGCATATTTCATATTTCAGTGTCCTTTACCACAAACATAATTTGGCCATATGAGAACAGGTAAAGTTGACAACAAATCCCCAATAGTTTTGAATACGACATGGATCTGTTGTTTAATGAAAGTAATTTGACATCAAACGTATGTGGTTTTTTTACTTGGCATGCCCATTCTGTTGTCTTTACTCACATTGAGCAATACCTTAATTCCTAAACAAGTCTTACTCACTTCAGTGGGATTACACATGACAAAATGACATATGCAAAAATACTGAAAATGGTTTAACACTTTTAAAATCCTTCTTATGTTAACAACTAACATTATTATATTCCTCTTTATATATATTGTAGCTGAAAATGCTGTGGGAGTAATATTGCAAACAATTCTGTGTCAGAAATCAATGTACAAACTTTGGGAAATAATCTGTTTATAGTTGTGCTATAGTTCTGACAGCATAAAAATCTATCTGGTGTGACCAAGAGTAAATTCCACAGGTCTAAATGATTTATTTATATAATTGTTTACATTAGACTTCATAGTCCCCCATTCTGTCACAGTTTAAGTTTTAACGTACATATGTCACGCTAATGTGACATTAAGAAGTTCTTTTCCCTTATCACTACCAATTTTCAGTACAATTTGTAGTGGACATTAATGCATATAATCTAAGTGATATGCACTTTTCAGGAAGTTTGTCTAACATAATATTGAAAAAAAATTGTAATGTAATCTTGGTTTCCTATCCTGGAAAAGTTTAAAAATACATTAAACTTTGTATGTTGGGAGTGGTCCTACAGACTGTAATGGCATTAGTCACAGTTCAGGAAGTTAAACAGCAGAACAAGGTTATGCTCTCTGTCTCATTATTTTGTTCTTTAATGAAACAAAACAAGAAATAGCTTTTTTTTGCTTTTTTTTTTTTTTTTTTTTTTTTTTTTAAAGCATTCCTGAATAGCTTAAAATATAATAGGTGAAAGGTCATTGACTGTAAGATCCTATATGTTACCTCATCTCAACAGATATACTTTCCCATGGCTTGAAATGCTTGAAGTGTAATCCTTGCTAAAGGAAAAAAATGCAAGCCATATCCCAAAATCTAGCTACACTGTAACATGTACAGTCACCCGTAAAGGAGCCCTTTTAACTAAACAATGAATGTTAACTTGCCCAACTATTTCTAGAATGTATCTATTTCTGTCACTGTAGTAAAACAAGTTATATATATACATATTAAAAAATCCAAGTGTAAATAATTATACAGTATTTCTGCACATAAAACAACTATTTGCACATGATGTGATACATAAAGCAAATTGCTGAAAATCTCTTCAGTCTTTGGGATGATCAAAGTATAAGTAACCAAAACTTAGAAATGATGATTGAATTTTCATAAAAGAAGGTTTTTGATGGAGAGGAAAAAGGAATCCTCTCCTACTCATCCTCATTCACCATGGCTTTTATAGACTCAACCCCTTCCACAACAAGGCTTATTTTACATCTAGTGATATATTTTAATGAGGTTATCTTCTTCTGTATATCAGCGCTAATAAAGTTCCCAGTGACTTTTTCATAAAATGTAGTCTGTTCTTATTGAAGTTTATAGTGCTTCAGAAGTTTCAGGCTCTTTAAACTCCAGAAAAATATTAATTGGATCCAATTATGTTTAAGTCTAATAAAATATAAATTCCTCTATTTACTGTGAAAATTTTGTTACCTTCTCTTCTGATAATTCAACGGAGTTTTTATCCCATCACCCCCAAAAAAAAAAAAAAAAAAAAAAAAAAAAAAAAAAAAAAGTCTTGTGATTACAAGCCTGTAATTATACAGAGTAAAGAAAAGAAAACTGCTCCTTGCCTATGGAAATGTATATAGTTTTTCAAGTTCCATCCCCTTTCTAGCTGCTAACCATCACACAACATATGCCATTTGGCAATTTGTCTCCTAGGATATTCACAAATTTCTTTCCAGTGCTCTCCACCTGTTCCTTCTGCTGAAGATCCCAAGGTTAACCGGCCAATGACCTCATTTCTTGACCCCCTATCTGAATCTAAAACCAAAAATTCAATGCTGATATCATCAAGACCCTCACAAGGAATGTCAAAAACAAACAATTCATTAAACACTGCATTGGGGGTACATTTCTTCACATGGGTTTTCTTCTTAGAAATTCTCTTCTTAGCATGGTACAGGTTCACTTTGACATATGGGTCTGCAATGAAAGGAAAGAGCACAGATCAACTATTCAACAGTGTTCTATAGAAATTCTTTGATCTAGTTAATTGCAAATTTCATGACTTACCAATATAATTACATCACAATTAAGAGATATTTCAAGTTATTATTAAAGATGAATAATCTTATCCATTTGTTGTGTTTACATGTGAATTAATCTCTTTACACTTCTTTTATGATCACCAAAGATGTAATCAAGATAACAAAGCTTAGTCTCCATGAGATAAATCCTGTCTTATAGTCCATTAACCCTAATAACATCTTTACTACCTGCAAAGGTGGTCTGGAAGTGCACAAAATTCTAGTGAACTCCAATAAATATGTATCATTACATATTTATGTGTAATAGACACCTGCTTTTCACACATTCTACCAGTAGGGCATAATTATTAGCATTAATAAGGCTTATGCAAAGAAAAGACTCAGAAAGGATAGAATAAGCTCATGCTGAAAGAATGGATGAATGGATATGATTCATTTCTGTTGTGATTCTACCAAAGTCAATTAGCTTGATTAAGTTTGCTCCCAACATTTTTTGTTTAATAAAATTAACACTAAATTTTAAATGCAAGGATATACTGTTTGTTAGAATAGGTACTTGACTTTATGTCTGTGCTGTAGTACTGTTGAAGAAGAGAAGGCAAAATGCATGGTTTTAACCATCAACCAACTCTGAGTGTCTCCATTCTTCATAATTTTTCAAGTGTTACAAGATTAACTTTCTATTGTCTTCAACAATGACTATATTTCTTCCTTCAGAGGAATTCTAAAGAATCCTTTAAAAATCATCCATTTCAAGTGCCTTGGCATTAATTTCACTGCAAATATGGGCCTGTTTCTAAATTCTTATGGTGAAAAGATGCAGTGCAAAATCCTTTCTTCAAACCCCATCAGAAAAGACTATGTAAACAGTCAGCTAATAAACATAAAGAATAGTTGAATACATTTTTTTAAAAAGTAATATTAAAACTAAACCACATATTTAGAAATGTTATGCCAAAGTTATCAGATTGAAATGGTCAGATGGTAAAAAGTTTTTTGTTTCCTTGAACAGACAATAGATGAACAGGAATAAGATGTGATAGAATATATCTGCACTATCATACTCTGTCACCATAATATATATTTTAAAAATAGAATTTAATGTAATTAAAATGGTCATTGGCTTTGGAATGAATATATGTCACACAGGCACTAAAAATACCAAAATCAATAATTATCAGTGGTTTCACTCTGTTGTTTGTTTCTGTTTAAAAAGCATTTTCTGACTATTACATCTGGTCAGCTAGTAGGTAAGGTTATAATGTTCCTCGTGATTTCACTAGGTCTCTTAGGAGACCTCAACACCAGTGATCAAGGAAAACAAGGAGGTTGTGGCAATAGAATAATATTTGACTAAAAAAGCTCTAATTTTCCTAAGTGGATTCAGTTATGTGACGGTTTTGTCTACCCACTAGAAACATCATTTCATCCTGTTCCTTGTCCAAGACTTATGTTGGGATGAGGAGAAAGTCACAGAGGAAATAAGGGCTGTCATAAGTGCAGTGTGGTCCAATGTCATAAGTTCAACAAGTATCTGTTGAACCTGTATTTGCTGATGAACAGTAAATAATGTAGAACTGTCTAAATAAACTGGGTGTCCAAGTGTAGCATGGCTGCCTGTATCTCTTAGAAATATTTTACAGTTGTACTGAAGAAAGCAAAAAGAGCAAAGAAAATTCATAACTCTACTCATCAGAGGTATAATAAACAAATGTGTGATTTGGATGTACTATGTCATCCAAGCGGTTGCTGAGACTAGGCGGGCTTTTTTTCTCAAGTCATTTTCCCACCTGGACCTCAGACAGACTTGAGATCAGTTTGCTGTCATGTTGTCTTCACGAACCTCCACTACCTGCTGTGGCTCTGGGGTTGATCAGTTAAAGTATGTATGCTCTCTTACAGTGGAGTAAACTGTTGACCTCCATTTATATCCTTTCTCCTCACGATATGTGAATGAGATCAGAAGGAGGATATCAGTGAAACTTCACCATGTAACTGGGAGTTATCTATAGCTTTGCTGTAGTGGATCCAGGATGGGTTAACTTTCTAGGTTTATTGCAGTATTTCTTAACATCAGAAGTAGAAAGACTGTATTATTGGTGGTAGTAATTATGATTAAGTGGTTCCCAAACTATTTCCTCTTCTGTTTCTTTCAAAAAAATCCTGTGAAATAGAAGAATATCAGTCCTATACAGAACCAACAGCGGATGTGCTACTCTTTGTATAGTCCTTTGTTTCATACTTTTCTTTGGTGTGGTTGTCTTATCCTTAGTATATTGTACAATACATGTTTTTCTATTATTATGTTATCTAGCATTAATATACATCTAAGTGCAGTTCTAGTATTAGCCTCAAAGGAGGTTCCACTGACTGCAGAATGACAAAAGACCAGGAAAAGGGAGTGCAAAAACTGCTCCTTCTTAGTGCACCCCAAGTACAGCTTGTGATAAAGGACAGTCATTATGTTACAACCTGCTTCCGGAACTGGCATAGTTCACTTTTTCACCTTGCCAAAGAAATGTTTTTGCTCAATGGGCCAAATTCAGCACAGATGTAACTCGTTGCTTTTCTTCATGCTGAGATGAAATAAACCATATGATGATCTAACTCAATACTGATTTTCTGTGAATAAACTGGGGTTTTCTCATAAATAAAAGCTCTAAGTATCTGCAGACAGCATTCCATACTTACAGCAGATGGATTCTATTCAAGACAATCACAAAACTCATTGGTTTCCTCTGCTAACAGATGTCATGCTTTTTAATGTGATTTAAAAACAAATTTGTAAAATACATACCCTGGAATATAAAACATTGACCTAGATATGGTTAAAATTAATAGGTTGCAAATAATAGAGGCACCATTTCTGCATTTATGGGATATTTTTAGTCTTTGAAATGTCACATTTCAGATGTCTTCTGTTTCTTTTATATTCTTAGGAAATATTTATTAGTAAAACTATTACCTGATAATCCTGACACATCAGATTTAGGTAGATGCCTGGCTTTTAAAACAACTACAGTGAGCGTGTTTGTTGTAGATTGATAACAGAGAGAGATCAGTAATTCTCCACGCCCAGATGATTTCTGAGGAAATGAAAGAAAAAGAGAAATAAAGAGCATTTATAAGCAATTCTACTAACCAAGCTTCAAATCAGAAATAAGATTTATGAAATGTCACATAACTGTATGTTCTGAAGTGGTGTAAAAGCATATAATTTATGGAGCTACACAGCTTCACATAGGAAATATAATTTACCTCTACTGTAGTTATATAACTCTTCTTATGATTTGTTATTAGTCTGAACAAAAATAAATAATAAGTGAAAGTATTGGTTTACATGACATCATCAGCTTCAGACCTTAGAAATTAAATCCCAGAAAAAAATCTCAATGAGTGAAGAAGATCTTCAATATAACAAACTTATCTAAAGATATATTGAAAACAAAAGATCTAATAAAGGTAAATTTAAAATATCTTCAGTAAAATGTTTTTAAACAGGAAGGATTTGAACAGTTACTGAAATCTTATCCCTGACACTTTGTAATGTAGTTTAATATACATGAAATAAAGATGAAAGACTTTTTCTATGATTATTAAATTTTAATTTGCAGGAGTAGTTTTTCACAAAAATGGAGAAGGCAAGGGAAACAAGTAAAAATAATACCTTATATAGCAGAAAAAAACAATAAGTTATTAACAAAATATCAGTGACATAGTTATAGATGTTGTAATATAGTGCTAGAATTGCAAAATAAGTATTAGTTATAGGTATGTTGTCTGGTAGGCATGCTTGCTCTTTGAAAACAATCAAATCAAAAGTCAATAAATATTCCACTATCATAGTAGAGATTAAGAGATATGTGTTTGATGCATGTGCATTTCTGTTGTGCAGCTGTGATAATTGTAAATAATCTTTACATTCTGAAATGAGAAAACATGGTATGAAATATTTTTATCCTAGTGAAATCAGTATATTTTTCCATTAAGTCTTTGGCTTCTCCCTTGTGTCTTACTATACTAGTAAGCATTCTAGTAGTATCTGTCCTAGTAGTATCCTGTGTCACAGTTCTTGAGAGAGAAGGTAGTAACAGCACTGAAGTGCAAGACCATGTTACTGCATCAATAATGCTGTCTCTAACAGGTTTCAATTCCTTAACTAAGGACTATCTGCATTCTTTAAGAATCTGCTGTGAAACCCATGTAATTGAAGTGAAAGGTTTACATTTACTTCAATAATCTTTAGGAAAGAATGATTTCAAACAGAAAAGGGGATGAAGGAGAAGAGGAATAATATATAAATCTTTGCATACTTTCCTTTTAAAGCAAATTAATGTGGATTGAGGCCTCTTGACCTAACATAAATGTGTCCACTCAAACCTTCTGGACCAGCTGCACAAGCAAGTAAGAGTTTAGGATGTTAGCAATTTCCTGCAACATGCTTATTGTAATAGTTTTATTACATTTGTGCAATTTCTTCCTCATACTGCTATTATGAAAGAATCTCAATGACTTGCATGCTGAGCTTGTTCCCTTTTCTTTCTAAGATGATATCAGCATTACACAAGAGTTATACCTACTGCTAGCACAACACCTTTAAAGTTTAAATAAAAAATATGTTACCCTAACATTTCTTTTGATGATCTCTCTGTCCATTAGCAGCCTTCCTTCTGACAGTTCGATTCCTGCGAGGGGAATAAGGACTTCTCCAATGACATCATCTCTGGAAAACCTGTCAAAGCTCAAGATCATGAAGTGAAGTGTTAAATCTTGAATTTGGCTATAAGGGATCCCATAAAAAGTGAAAGTCTCATCAAAAGCTGGATCTAAGGTTTTTCTCAGCACTCTGGTTTTCACCTTGTGCTTTTTCTCAGGGAGGATTGTCATTTTGATGTAGGGATCAGAAGTCATTGACTGTTCATCCATTGCTGGTAGCCCACGTGCTTCTTTGATGTTCACTACAAATGCCTTTTTCTCAAAGTTGTACTCTAAGGAGAAAAAGAGAGTTCCTAGCTTGTCTTGTTTATCTTCAGATGACAGGGAAGTGATGGATTTTAAACTATCAGGGGATACTGAATCTTTCTTCCTTTCTGCAAAGTGCTTAGGAGACAAATTTTCAAGATCTGGAGAGCTCTGGATTTTAGGATTTGTTTTGGGGAAGTTGCCGTTTAGATCTCTCTTCTCCAGGTCAAGATGGAGAGAACTCTTTGGCATTGCTGATTTGTTCTTTGCTTCACTTTTATCATCTGCTCCAAACTTCTTCTTACTGTTGAGATTCTCAGGGTAAATATCAACCCCCTTCAGAACATGGACAAACTTATATGGAGGGGTCTTATTGGATTTGGAAGATTTACGTTGGCAGCAGATCCAAGCAAAAAGGGAGACAGAGAAGACAAGGCCAAATGCACTAAAGATCCCAACCACTGTAGGAATTTCATCTGCAAATCAAATAAATAGCAACAAGCACATAAACAGCAGCGCTTTGGACTCTGTGTGATATTTAATATAGTAATAATTTGGTAAAACAAATTGATATGAGATGGTAATAACAGAGGAATCGACAGACTGAAAGTGCTTTGCATTACATATATTGCTCGCCACCTGCAGGCATGAATGTGTAGTCCCATGCAAAAGCACACTTGTTATGTTAGTATTTTTCCATACACAGCGTTTAGGAGGAAAATAGTATTCCCATCCTAATAGTAATTGCCATTAGTAATTGCTCGACTGTCTCATCTCTCTGTCTGACTTCTGAGTTTATATGTCTGTAAGCAATATCAGCTCTCAGAAGGTTTCAGCTTTGAGTTTATGGAGCTTTGCTTGTTAGCTAAAACAGATTCTGAAATATACATTACTTATAGATACATCATCTCCTTTTCATACTGTTTCCTAGAATACTTTGTACACTCAATTAACTCATTTTTTATGGTCTGATCCTATAATTGCCTGGAGGTATCTCTTGAAAGAACTGAGTTTAATTGGAGATTATAACACTCAACAGTTTCAATGGGATTTTCAATACTTTGCAGGAGGAAGTCTATCAAGAAAATTTAGACTAATTATATACCAAGTGTATTTTCCAGACAGATGTGACATTGGGCAGTAACATATGAGTCCAAAGCTGAAAAAAACTATTAAGTGTATCATTGATATCCACTAAGCTTTGAATTTAAGCCACTATGAATCAAAGCTATGGGGAGTTTACAGGAAGGGTCACAATTTTTTAGGAGTATATAAGAAAAACATTAAAACATAATTCTCTTTTACCTTAATACAAATCTTCTACTTTAACTGAATAAAGAGTAAACTGAGAAAGCATTATAACCTCAATGGTCATGTGGTTACATTAGTTACATATAGAGTATCATTAGCCCTTCAAAGCATGCATCGAAGGGTAAATGAGCACAACTAATTGGAAATCCAATTTTGCCCATAAGTAACATTACTAAGTGAGTTTAAACCTTCCACCGTGTAACAATCAGAACTTAATCTTTATTCTCTGCAACAGTGGAAAACCAGTAGAATATTAATGGAACAACATTGTTTATGCATAAAGGCAATTGTGTAACAGTTCTGGTTCTCTTGCAAATGGTTAGCAGATTGTTCTGGATGAGAAAAGCAAAATTGTCCACCTCTAAGTATTACTAAATCAGCTTCATCCACATAACAACGAGGCAGATAAATGTGCTTCCACAATACCTTTGCTTTTCAGTGGGGTGATTGAAAAAAAAAATCCACAGCAATACTATCAGAGCAAAGTATGACATAATGTTCCAGCACAGAAAGGATCAGGCCTGGCTATTAATTGCTTCTGACAATATTCATGTCACTTTCCCTTTGCCTACAAGCTGTATCAGTCTACATGCTTAATTGTAAAGACTTAATGAAATGACCAAAAATTGTATGTGTAACCAAAACCATTTTTTTCCAAGTTAAGCACATACCCCTGGGTTTCAAGAATTCCCTGGGCTGCAGCAAATTAAATATATATTGTATAAAGGTAGAAAGAAAAAAAGTAATTGAAAACTAATCAGAATACTTTAATAGCTTTTAAGAATTATTTGCACATTTACAGTACCTTTTCATGAGATGACAGACTTTTTATAATAATGGATATTACATTGTATTTTAATTCTACAACTACTCAAAGCAGTGGTAGAATCAATTTAGTGTTTAAAACATTAATTATCTTTCTTAAATAAGTAATTAGATAAGCATGATGTCACAAGTGTGGTTAGGAACATCAAGTGGGTGAGGTAGGAAAGAAGATGAGATGGCAATGAAATTAGTTTTATATTTACAACTAATTATGTTGTAATCTGAAATTCTTGCTGTTGTCATAATGTAAATCAGTGGGATAACATTTAAGATTGTGTATTAACAGGAAGCATCATCTATTGATTTTGGGAGAAGTTATTATTTCAGTTACATGATATAAATCTGGAGTCACTTCACTTAAGTCATTGTAGTGATCCTTGAATTAAACCACTGCTAAAGCAAATATAATCTAGGCTAGAGTCAATATTTGTAATGCAGAGTTAAGAAATATTTCTACTTACTACTTTTCTGAGTAGAGCTATTTATGTATCTGTTTTACAAGTACACATACATGACTGTTTCTGAAACTTCAGGTACCACAGTAAATCACCCTATAACCAGTGCCTAGAAATGACAAAACTGAAAAGTTCATTGTTATCATTGCTATTCTCAGTCAGCCCAAACTGATGAAGATGCAGCTCTTTTGCTAAAAACACTGGGATTCTGTATTTTCAGCTTCCAAGCAATGTCCATTACAAGGCTACCTTTCACTTTAACTAATGCTTGACAAGCCTTTCTCTACAAGACAAAAAAAAAAAAAAAAAAAAAAAAAGAAAAA
>WTSP01025333.1:0-22379 GCA_025331215.1 Actenoides lindsayi | reverse complement strand
TGCTCATTTATGATCAGATGATGCTAAACCTTATGGAATGAAGTCTAAAGACTCAAAGATTAACCTATATACTCATAGGATGGGGACGGGCTTATCCGGGACCGCGTGGCGGCGGGAGAAGTCCTCGCTCTGCGTGCTGCGTTTGGTGAAGTCCTCCATGCTGCTGTTGCTGGGGCCGCTGAGTTTGAAGTCTTCGCTGTTGCTTCGGCTCCGGGAGCTGGCGGTGCTCAGGTTCTCCAGGCTGGAGTCCACCGAGGCCTTGGGCATCGGCGGGGTTGGGTTGTTGAGGTGGTAAACCGGGTTCTGGAACGATAGAGGCTGGAGGCTGCCCTGTTGGTTCAAAGCCGGGTGCAAAGGCCTTCTCACCTGGGGAGCACTCTGGGGTGTGCTCTGAGTTTCCCACAGCTGTTTGATGTTGGCCACCTGGGTGATAGAGAGCTGGCTGCCGGCCAGGCGCAAAGGCACGTCGTGCATAATAGATGCGTGGTCACTGTGAGCCGTGTGAGGGTCTTGGAGGTCCATGAGAGAGATGCTGCGTCCGTTGGGCAAGATGTTTTCCCTTTCGTCCTTATCCGAGTAAGTCATGCTCTGGGTGGATGCCTGCTGAACCAGCAGTAAGGTCTTGCCCCTGAAATACCCATCTCCGTTTTCCTGGGTTGGAGACTTCAGCTTATGCAAGTCACTGTGGAGTGGAAGGGAATTTGGTTAATTTTTAAGCAGCCAAGACCCTGAGAGATCTGTACCAGAGAAGTCTTTCTACCTCATTTAACCTCCCCCCCCCAACTGAAAGTTTCAAGGAACCAGATTTCCTTTCATGAGCTCTTTGTGTGCAAGTCAGAACACACTCTTCCTTAATTACCACTTATCTCTGAGAATTATGTTTGATTCAAGGAGTGCTTCATCTTTATTTTTTTCTCAGGTGAAATGCAAACCATTCTCGCTAGATCCTCCCCCCTTGGACACTTCTGTCTCCAGAAAGACTTCAGAGAAGTTCAGATCCCAGTTAACCCTTTGCCAGCCTTATGCATTCTGGGGGGCTGTGTGATCACAGAACGGCTGGGGTTGGAAGGTACCTTTCAAGGTCATCTAGTCCAATGCCTCTGCAGTGAGCAGGGACATCTGCAACTAGAGCAGGTTGCTCAGAGCTCCGGCCAACCTCACCTGGAATGGTTCCAGGGACCAACCACCTTTCTGGGCAACTTGGGCCAGGATTTCACCACCCTCAGCATAAAAAATTTCTTCCTTCTCTCTAGTATAAATCTCCCTCTTTTAGTTTAAAACCATCACCTCTTGTCCTGTCACAACAGGCCCTGATAAAAAGTCTGTCCCCATCTTTCTGACAGGTCCCTTGAAGGGCTGAAAAGCTGCAAGAAGGTCTCCCCAGAGCCTTCTCTTCTCCAGGCTGAACAAGGCCAAGATTCAGACACAAGCTCAGAGGGCAGACACTACTGGTGACAGAGCTGGCCCTCCTGACAGCACAGAAACTACTCTGAGACCGCAGCAGCCGAGCTCTCTGGCAGTTCTGCCACATCACGGCTTTTTGCTTCAGATTCACAGCTGTTAAGGGTGAGAAATGCTGCACTCGACAGAGGAGGGACCGTTCTTGCCCTTCCACTGGTAACAAGTTCCACCGCCAGCCCCGTTTTTCCATTAGCAGTAAATAAGCAGCCTGATGGCCGGGAGGAGACACTGTGGCTGACTCCGCATCCGGACACTCAGACTGGCAGTAAATTGCAAGACTGGTTTTCAGCAGCTGAAGTCATTGACTCCCGGAGACATATTTGTGTCCCGGGTAAGTCAAAAGCTTCCGGTCTCCAGTGCCACCTTGTGCACCTCTTACTGGGACTGCGGGTTCCTGTGACAGAGGCCCAAGCTCCCCGCTCTTACAGCCGGCCTGGCTAGAGAGTTCAGATGAAGCACTCAACTCCTAGGAGGCTGAACAACCCCCGTTATCCCACATCTTCCCGTGAGCTCTGGCTGCTACGTACCCATCAGTGGGGTCCTCAAATATCTTCTGAAGCCCTGAGGAGAGACTGCCACTGACGTTTGGACTAGAGCTGTGCTCAGTGAAACGCCTCAGCTGCTGCTGTATCGGCGTAGGGTTGGTCATTGATTTGGTGATATCGGCAAGAATACGGGGGAGAGGTCCCAGTTTTGCCACGGTCGCCTGTAGGAAGGAATTTTCACCCTAATTGGACAACAAGCATCGCGACATCCGCCAGGTTTGTTTGTTTTGTTTTTTTTTTGATAACGATGCACAGTGTCTGCTCCCAGCAGTGAGAACACCCCATGGTAGAGTTACTACCAAGGGCTGGGGTGCAGACCAAGGCCACTGCTGGGTCTTGTGCACCACATTGGGGGGTGCAGAAAGGGAAAGGCAGCACCTGCAGGGAGGAGCGGGCAGGACAGGGGACCCCAAATTGACCAGCGAGGGATCCCAGCCCATAGATGTCATATTCAGTATAAAGCTGAGGGATCACGAGGGTCTCATCCTTCTCTTTGCCCTCTTGTCCTGCTTTGCTCAGTTTGGTTCAGGTCCTCTTTCGGTTCTTTCCTCGGAGCACCCGAGGAGGCCTCTGTCCGTTCTGCCTTCGATCCATCTGTGTGTTCCTGAACCCGGGACCAGAACCCAGCTCCTGAACACAGCTCCCGGCTGCTGCGGGGCCCAGGCTGGGACTGCCCCTGTGCTGCTCCACAGCATCAGTGGTGATGGGGATGGAATTGCCATCAGGGGGTTGGGTTCCATACTGGGTTTGTATAGATTTGTATATATTCCATTTTTATGATTATTAATTTCATTTTCACTCAAGCTGTTCTAGTTCCCTCTTCTACTGGCCGAGTCTCTCTCCCTCATTCCCTTTCTCTTCCCCTCTGGGGAGGGAGGGGGTTAACAGAGAGCATCTGTTACAAATCTAAGGGGCCACCCTGACCCCAAACCGTGACAATCTCTAAGAATCCAGCAGTAACAGGGGAGCAGCAGTGGTCAGACTGCAAGGTAGGCCACAGATGAGAATCAGCTGTTGTTCACACTCTGCCTCCATACAGGCAGTACCTGGAGTTCAGTAGCCTGTAAGGATGTTGCTTCTTGTTCCAGCAAACTGAGTCTGAACCTTTTGATTTCCAGGAATGCTACGAAGACCTCAGACTTTCTGCAAAAAAGTGAAAGTCAGTCAGGAACTATGGACTTGGGTGTATCAGGACACGTTAGCTAGGAAATAGAGTATTTTTTTTATTCTCCAATGTTGTATCAACTTACAATGATTATTTCCTTAATTCAGTGTTGCAGGTACAGTGAATGTTTTGCTTTTCATGCACTAAATGAAAATTAAACTGGTAAAACATATCCACCTAGCTGGTGTGAGACTAAATGCTATAGTGGTTTGTAATTCTGAGGTGAAAACAACTGTGAAAATAAAAAAGGCAGTGCTAAAGTCATATAATTCTTCAAATTTAGTACCAGAATCACCTATTTGGGTGTGGCCTTCCAAACAAATCTTATCCTCTTCATCCTTATATACATTTGCTGGTGAAGAGCTAATGCTGAGACAGCAAAATAAGAAGCTGGGACCACTACAGGTGTCCAGAAATATTTTATAGACATATCCATGGAATACGCTTGTTTACCATAATGGATCTCTTCAACTATGGCGTGTACTCCAACTTTTATCTTACTTTTTTATCTTGCTAAGTTTTTCCACTTCTTCCTTTTTAACATGGAAAACAAGCTATTTTACTCCACCTTTCAATTACTTGTATCTACTGCAGTAATCACTGCTTGTCTTTCACAATGTTTTATCATATTTTTTTCTTTTTTTGGCCTTCCTTATTTTGGCTGGCCCTTATCTCCCAAGTGCTGATATCCTGACTCTCAGAACTCATTAGCCTTCTCCTTTGCTGCAGATCTAGCCTGTTTTTCCTTATGCGCCATGGCCTCTGAGCTCCTGTTAGAATATATCTACTCTGGTGATGGGGTATCACATTGGCCAGAACTTTGGGGTAGCTCTGCTTGCACCTTTCCTAAAATAAACCTACCAAAGATATCCAAATGTCTGTCTTTCTCTGAAGTTAGGTCTTGTGAGAGCACAAACTGGAATGCCACCATTTCTCCGACCATGAAAACTCAGCTCTTTTGGGTGAGAGAATCCAGAACAACCGTAAACAACCTTGGCAAACAACTCTCCCTCTCCTGATTGTCCAGGCAAAGTTATGCCGGAAACTATAGCTATAGCAAACACCGCGCTGTGCCTCTGGACCCCAAGAAAGCTTGATCTGCCAGACTGTTCCTGTGACACCCTGCCTCTGCCCACCCTGACTCGACCCCTGGAACGTTTCTCCATCTCAGTGCTCAGGGGAGGTGCTGGCAGCCCTTTCCCAACAGGCCTCCACCGCCAACAGAGCGGCAGCTGCCAGGACAAAGCGAGTAAATACACTGTCAGCCTGCCTGCTATCCTGCTTCAGCCTTTTCAACACAAAAGAAGGACCCGCAGAGCAAAGAGGGAGCAAGAGGAAGTGATGTTGACTGCCACGGTCTGCTTTGCCTGACATTCAACTCTCCCATTGGCAAGGGTCGTATTTTTCTATATGCCTGTTGAAAAATCTCGTGCATGTTATTCAGAGGAGACAATTTTACACCTAAACAGATGCCTTAGAGGAAAGGCCTGGCCAGCTGCTTCCAGGCTTCAGCCTCAGGGGGACAGTAAAATTTGTCTGCTGCCTCTGAGCCATGACAGGGACTGTGCTGCCAGCTTAGAGATGACTATGGGCCAGTGTTTGAGTGTGTGCATGGGCTCTGGTTTATTTGCAAATATAGAGGTACCTCGTAACAGACTCCTGCTGGCAATAACAATATCAAAATAAGTAGTGCTCTCCTTAATTTGTGGCTCTGCCTATGCCAGGAAATTAAACAGCAGCAGGGCACAAGCCTGAGCAAAAGCACATGGCAGCAAAGCTCACAGTGGATATACATCTTGCGGAGAGTAAGAAGCATCTGTCAGACAAAGGAAGGGAGGATATTATAGTTGTCTATCACAGAAAGACCTCAAAGAATTTCCTTCAGAAGTCTTTAACGATGTACATCACAGATGGGTTATTGGTAAGAATATCACTGGGAAGACTGGACTGTCTGCTCTGAGCCAGGAGTGCTCATAACGTGTGAGGGAAGGGCTGCAATCACACTTCCCTGCCGATCCCGCCTGCAACGCAGTCAGAGGCTTACCAGCCCTCACCCTGACTGGAGTGCTCCTGGGATGTCAGCCTGGGTGCTTTTTTGGTGCTGTCTTCCCGGGTTTTGCTATGAAGCCAGGACACAATGTACACAGAGAAAAAAAAATTGAAACTGCTGCCATCTCTGGATCATGGAATTGGCCAGGACAGAGATTGAGCTGGTTGTTAGAAATGTGTGCAAAGGCTAGTGCAAATACTCACTGCTCCTCCTTTCAGGGAAAAAACAACCCTCCAAAACAAACAAACAGACAAACAAACAAAACTAACAAACAAACAAAAAAAAAAAAAACCAAAGAAAAAACCCACACAAAACCAAACCAAACCACTAACCAAACAGAAAAACCCCAACAAAACAAACCCAAACCAAACCAGAAAGGTCTGGCCATCTACAAAACCAGTTTTATGACTCAACACAAAAATGTCAGAAAGAGAGACCGTTCTAAGCAATTCTCAGACAAGTTTTTAAACTCATGAAATGAGTTACTAACATGTCTGGATTATCCCTTTTGGGAAGGTGTGCCAGAAATACCTAGATTTTTTTTGTGTGACTTGGGTTTTTACTATGATCTTCTAAAAATAAGTGAAAGGACTTCCTGGTGGGAACAGGAGACTGTTCCTTCTCGGGATGAGCCGAGTTTGCTCAAGGAGTGGCATGCAGTAGAAGTAAGTCACTTGATGGAGGCAGAAGTCTACAGCCAAACAGAAGCCAGAGTTCATTCCTGGTTTTCTTAATAGATCTAAGAAATTCTGTGCTTGACTTTTATGCAAAGCATAGTCTGAGGCTTTCTTTCATATTTGTTATAAAAAAGGCCTGACTTCTCATGTGCATTTAAACATTTATTGTACTGTTCTTCTCTATACATCACCACTGCAAGACCATTTGTCGGAAATGATAACTTCACCGGGGTAGCTGTGCTATCCCGTCTTCAAATGCACTGTGCTAAACAGAGACGGGAGCAGAGTGCAGTTTAGCTCTATCAGCAAAATTAACAGCCACATTTGTGATGTTTCAGGTGGGTTTTTTTCATTCCTGGACTCAGATCTCTGATCTGGTGTGTGTTCGATCCTGACTCCCTAGATAATCCAAAATATTTTCTGGGAACATCTGTCCAGTCAAATAACTTAAGGGTTTGCTCCCTGATTTTTCAAAATGCATACACACATGTAGACTCATTTGTTTCCAAGCACTGTCTTAGGGTAAGCGTAACTAGTTTGCTCAGATAAAAATGCAAGTGCTGTCCCCACAACCACTTGAAATAGGCAATATGGGTAAGAACGTGGCAGAGCTGCCTCTTTCTGCCAAACCCAAACACCCTGACACAAGGACCTATGGTACAAAGCACACACCCATAAGTCACAGCAACATTATAGAAACAACTATTCTGATGAGCTGTGACAGAGCTCTTCCTGGCATCCCAAAGACTTCGAACGAAAACCCCACAATACCTAATAACTGTATCTCAGGGCCAAGGGGCAGACATGTGACTCAAGTCTCCCTTGGTCTATGAAATCTGTGCAGAGTGCGCACAATCGGTCCACTTGCTCTCAGCTGCATGGGAACAGCCTTTCTCTGCTCCTCTTACACAAGATCTGATCAGGTAGATCGGTGAAATGAATGTGGAAGGACAACGTTGTGAATGAAGGCTACATCACTTAATCAGGTCCTGCTATATGAGAACAAACAAGTTTTTCATATGAAGACTATAGGTTGATCTATGTCAAATGAAAACTGTATGCAGTAGTTTTGCAGAATCTGGCTAACTGTGATGCACAGAAAACCTCAGACACAGCTGCCAATTCCCATAACTCTCAGTGACACTGGTGAGAATGTGAGTTGCTTATCAAACCGAGAGCAGAATCTCTAGTCCTTATGATCAAGAGATTTTTACACATTCTAATTACTGATGGTGAAGTGTTCCTTCCTTCTTTAAACATTCTCATTTTTGCTTGCTCTTTTGTTTGCTTTAAGCATGACTTGCAAAATGCAAGATGTGCCTGTACTCTCAGGCTGCACTTGCACAGGTTTCAAAGGAAAGCTCTGAATGCACATGCCAGTTCCTGGGCAAAGAGCGTGTCAGAGTCCTATCCAGAAAGCAGAGCACCCAGTTCTCCTTGGGGCTCAGGACCATATCCCTCCTCCACTTCAGTGGGGGTGCATTGTCTCATACTGGCATATCATGCCTCAACAGCCATGCCCTTCTGAAACACCCAGCAGGCCCAGGGCACCTGCCTCATGCAAACTCTTACCCCAGAGATTGCTCTAAGGCATCATTACTGTCTGCTGCTACTGACAGAAGGGTTCAGCAGGCCTGTTATCAGGGGTGTGCCTCAAGGACAACCACACTGTATGAGAGGTGCCTAGATGCACTAGAAGGTGACTGCTGAATATGCTTTTTTTATTGACTCATAGAATCATACAACTGTTGAGGCTGGAAGGGACAACTGGAAGGCATCGAGTTCAACTCGGCCCACTCAAAGCAGGGTAAACTAGAGTAGGTTGCTTAGAGCCTTGGCCAGGCAGGTTTTGAACATCTCCAGGGACAGAGACTCTAGAACTTCTCTGGGCAACCTCTTTAAGTGAGTCTGATCATCCTAAAAAATAAAAATAAAAAAATTTTCTCACATTTAAGTGGAATTTCCTGTACTGTTACTGAATGCCACTCAGAAAAACCCAGTCTTCTTTACACCCTCTCATCCAATATTTGGCCACACTGATAAGATCGCCCTGAACCTTCTTTTCTCCAGGCTGGACAGGCCCAGCTCCCTCAGCCTTTCCTCATGCTCAAGATACTCCAGTCCCTTTGTCATTTTTGTGGCCATGTGCTGGACTTGCTCCAATAAGTCCGTATCTTTTTTGTACTAGGGAGCCCAAAGCTGGACACATCAGTCCAGACACGTCTCACCAGTGCTTGGTAGAAAGGAAGGATCATCTCCCTCGGCCTGCTGGTGATACTACTCCTAACAAAGCCCAGAGTGCTCTTGGCCTTAGCAGGCCCGAGCTCCTTCACACTGGGACAAATCTGAGCTCTCCTAAACCGTATGTATTCATCAAGCTTTCATGTTGTTTAATGTTTTGAAGACAGGGGCATCCTGACCTGCAGCACTTTCTGTACACATTCCATTCCTGAGTTACAGAAACAAATTTAAGAGTGTATTAGCGCACGAGAGGCAACAATGGAATAAAGTGAAAACTGTGGGGAATCAAAAGATACCGTGAACCAAAAACCACTTACTGATTCGTGCCCTTTTCTCTCATCCTGCCCAGCTGTTGCAGTCCATTTAAGCTAGTTAGAGCTAGTTAGAGCTTCCTGCACTAAATCTAAACAACATGTGCTTAAAAGTGAACTCAAATGGCTTCGTCCTTTTGTGTACGTCGGCACTATTGCCAAGAAATACTGACATACTCATGTAAGCTGTGAACAAAACAACCCAGATACAAAATCAAGTCAGATAGTTGGATAAATTAGCATAAGAGAACTCCTGAAACGGCTGTAGGGACCTGCTGCTGACACCTGAATCAGCCAGTTTATATTTGCACTTGGCCTGAGTGCAAACAAGTGCTGGCAGAAGAGGAGGCGTGTTTATATTAGGTTAAGAAAGTAAGAAGCATTTGGACAGATTAGACATGGTTCTGACTCAATGCATCCTCACATAGAAAAAGTCCTATTTTTCACTCTTGTCCTGGAATCAAAAACCTGCATTGCACTCCCTTCAGAGAGCTGGCTTGAGGGTAGACAAAGCCCCATGCATCACACCTCTTCTCCACACCTCTTCAAGAGAAAGCTCAGCTCTTCCCTTCATGTTTTGGTTTAGGTTTTTTCCGTACCGGTTTCATTTTTACTTTATCACCAAATGGCAGTCTGATCTGACCAACAGATCAGTTTATGAGAATGGCTGTAGCACACTGCACTCCTTTCTCCTCTCAAGTTTAGTGAGACTTGCATATGGAAAATGTCTTTGCAGCTGCTGAGATTTTAAAAAATTGGGTCCCCCCCCCTTTTTTTTTTTTAATATATATATGTGCTGTGCTCCTGTGTAAAGGCACCAGAGTCCTTTCTGTGAGAATAAACCAAGAAAAAAAAATCCTGGAAGGCTATACAGAGATTTTATACAGTTTCAGCCTTAGGTGAATTGTTATAGATATGTTATAAATCCCTGAAATCACACAGATTGTAATGAAGATGCTGACTCATTCCCAGCAATATGGACAGAGTGCAATACTTTGTCCTTTTCTGAGTTTGATCTAGTACACTGTTACACTTTATTTAATGCAGAGTGATCAAAATCGAGGTCTAGCACACAGAGGTTCTTCTTTTCACTTTGTTGTTCCAGAATACCTGTCCTCAACTGCATCATTATGCACGATCACGTATGAAAAAGAAATAAATGGATTGTGATCTAAATAGTGCTTCAAGTGGCAAAATCGATGTTATTTTCTTTGTCTGAAGAAACCCACTGTGTATTGGGTAGTTACCTTTTTCCTTCTGCTTTCGTTGGCTGCTTAATTAAGGTCCTCTTTTACAATACTGAATAATGCATATTGATTAATAGCTTTCACAAAAACTGCAAGAGTAAGATTGGCATCTGGGGGACTCAACAGATGCAGAAGCCACTCACAATGCTTTTCTGTCAGGCAATTCAGTCCCCAGAAAAGGAGACTGCATGACTAATGAGTTTTGCACCTCCTCTTCATGTGCTCATCTGCTTTCCCATTGATGTAATTTATTAGGCACTTATGTGAGTCATGGTTAGCACACTGAAGTGGGAATGTTTGGTGGCAGTCATTATAACAACCATAAAGCAAATAAAACAGAAATCAGAAACTGGGAAATGATGTCTAAGAAGCAGAGAACACCTCTTTTCTGTTCATGCCTTCACAAAAGATCTGCAATTAATTAAACAGTTACAATCAGAGTTTCAAAATGTATTTACACTCACAACTGTTTTTATAAGCCAGCATTATCGCTGGACTTTTGAAGAGCAAGGTTTGTGCACGTCTACTAGATTAAAACTTTCAGAACAGTTCACTATGATGAACTGAGTACTTCATGTGACATCTTCACTTTAGTACAACTTTAGACACTCATGTGGCTATCCGATAAACAGAACAGAGAAAATATTTCTAGGTTGTCATAGGGAGCCACTTCTGTGGCCCTTATGGACACATCTAACCAAGTAGCAAATGGGGCTCAAAATAAACTTAATGTGTTTAAAATATAGTTGAGCCACGAAAAGTCACTTTGAACCGAGGACAGAAAGTCTTCGGGAACCATCAAAAAACTGCTGCTTTCTACAAGGGTCGATAGGAAGCTGTTTAGTTGGTTCTTTGAAAGTGTGTCAGTACAGGAGCAGTACATCGCAGTTTTTTCTGCTTAATCCATTGGTATTTGGGATGAACAGGAACATTGTGTTTCATGTGAATAAAGCAGACTAGGGAATAGACACTTCCAGCAAAGAACACAGATTTCAGCTAGCTCAAGGCAAATAGTAGTGATGTAATTGCACATAGGATTTATTCTGACAGAATATAGAAGTGGGGTTGTCTAGGGTTTTTTCGGTGAGAGCTAAAAGGACAAGTCATGAATTTCTATTAGCATCCCAAAAGCTTTATTGCTAGAAGCCCAGAAAGCTGAAGAATACTTGTATGCATGTCATAAAAAGGGCATAATAAAGTGAATGTGTTCAGCAAGTTACTAGATATTTTTATAAAAGGAGATTTTGCTGACTGTGACAAGTGTCTAGCACTTCAACACTGAACTAATCATTAGGGAGAACAGAAACATGAAGTTCAATAAGGAGAAGTGCAAAACACTGAATCAGCATTGAAACTGACTGCGTGAACAGCAGTCCTGCTGAGGAGGACCTGAGGTAACAGAGGATGCCAGGTTGAGTGTAAGTTGAGAGAGTGGTCTTATTGTAAATAAGGCAGATTATGTTCTGTGCCACATTAAATCATGGCAGGTAGACTGAGGGAAGTTTTTAGCTTCCTCTGTACTACTGATGAATCCCCATCTGTGTGCAGATATGGGTCCCTAAGTTTAAGAGCACCGTGGAGAAACTGGAGAAGGTCCAGCAGAGAACAGCTAAGATGGCCTGGGACCCAGAGTATATGTGAGGAGCTGCACTTTGTTGGTCTTGCGAAGAGGTGTTCTAACATCAGCCTACAGCTATACAAATGCCAGTAAAAAGCTGATGGGCCACAGTCCTCTTTGTAGAAGCAAGTGGTAAAACAAGTGGTTATGAACTTGAGTTGTACCTTGGGAGGTTTAAGGTGGACTTTAGAAAAAGATAATGTAGTGCAGCACTGACATAAGTTATTCAGAGAGCAGCTGGAATCTCTGGTTTTGGAGGTTTTCAAACCTTCATTACACAAAACCATGCCTGACATAATCTAGCACAGCCACAATCTTGTTTGAAGCAGGAGGTTCGGTAGAGAACCCAACAGGTCCCTTCCAGACAACATTTTTACACTTTTAGGCTGGTTTTCCTTTCCGAGCTGCCCATGTGATCTAATTGTAAGCATTCTGAAAGCAGGCAGAATGACTGAAGCCATGTCAGCAGCACACAACTTAAAAGGATGTCTTAGAACTGAAGTCAAGGATTTGTAAAGATTGGTTGCAAAGGTACTAAAAGAGACCATAGAATGTCGTTTAAAACTCTGAAGCAGGTGATCTGACACCAACAGAGCACAAGCTGAAAAGAAGGGTTGCAAGGCAAGAGAGCACTCTAAGCCCGTTTATAAAGGTTAAGAAGGTGAGCTGGTGTATAGCAGTACTAAAGTAAAAGGTTACATTTCCAACACCATTTGCACGGAGGTATCACAGCGGTGTGAAAACAAACAATGGCACTCAAAGAAGAAACAATGATCCTGCAGAACAAAAGTAGCTTTCTCTTCCTCAAAGACCTATAAAGCCCCAAGCCTTTCCCTGCTTGTGAAAGTCTGGCAAAGAAAGATGAGATGCAAGACTTGAGTTATTGGAGAGACTCACTTCAGCAACCAGGAGCTCAACAAGGCAGACCAACATTGTTTCTCTTACAAGCTGTGGTGAAGCACTTTCCACTTCTTGAAGGTAATAAATTAGATGTAGAGGAATGGCATAGAATTAATCAATTTTCTAAAGGTAAATTTGGTGTTTAAAAAGTCAATGTAGCCATTGATTCAAAAGCAGTTTTGTTTGAAAACTTTTCACTAGGTTATGCCTACATTATGTGTACAGAAACTAATCATTTCTTGAATTTTAGTGCTTAAATCCTATACCTAGCATGATTTCAGAAGGGGAGGAAAGTAAGCCAAACACTTTTGACAGTATCACAGCTATTTACCGATGTAAAATGACCAAGACATTGTGTTCAGGTACTGAGAGAAATCTATCTGCAATTACCCAAGAGAAGACTGGTACAATACAGTCTCTGTGGTTCGCAGGTTGAGTCGATTGCTTGCTCTATTTGTATTGTGTTTGATTAACTGAACCTGCTGATCTATGGATTATATTTAAATTTGTACCTGTATTGAGTTATTGTGCTTATTAATGCATTGTCATTTTAGTAAAACTATAGTAATATACCTTAATGTGTGCTCAGTTAAATAAATACTATTCAATATAGGTGAGTTGCATGGAATGAATGTTGAGACCTTAAGCAACCTTAGATACGAAATTTGCCAAGTCAGTTGTCTGTCTGCAGGTTCATTTCCTCTCACCAGCAACTGAAAAAGAATTAATCCACTGCAGAATTAGCTCTTTCCGGAAATGCAAATCTTCTTCAACAGAAGAGCATTACTGAACAGAGTAAGCAGTTTTGTCAGTCAAGCAACTGAGGATGACTTTTTGGAAGGGCTTACGGAATTTTCACAGTGTGAAAGTCGTAACAACTTGCAACATAAATGTGGGGGGGAAAAAGCCCTAAAAGTAAGTATAACACATAAAATTAATACAATAGTCCACAAATATTTAACTACTGAGAATTTATTAATCAAGTAGTTTAAAGCAACTAAATAAGAAGCAAGCAAACAATAAAAATAATCCCCAAACTTTACAAAATTATTTTAATGGAAATATACAGTTGCAAGAGCAACCACATTTGAAACACGCTATGCAGTGTCCTTAGCCTTTTTGGTTTACTAGTCTCTAAGATGATTCCTCGCTCTCTGACAAGTATACAAAGCCTTCTTACTGCAGGAGAGAAGAAATTATTGCTTGGACTGTATAGATTGTACTGACCTTCGTGTAATGATTTGACTGCAGAATCAAGACTGACCCCAAGTAGCAGTGCAGCATAGATGCGTGGGTTTATTCTTTGTAATACGAAACATCAAAGGGAAAGACAATTAAGAAAGAATCTTTACTGAGTTCAATTTCATTGACTCACCTAACCTGACTTGCGGCACGTGCAAGACGGCTCCTTCCCCACTTGCAGACCTGTGATTGCAGATCAGGTTTGGTGCCCTGGCAGCAGGCGAGAAGCAGAGTACCACACCTGAGGAAGTGTCGGAGTTGTCCAAGCGTAAACTCCACATCGTGGACGGGAGGAAACGGCAGGGGATAGCAGTGGTATGTTTCCATTCTGGAGGACAGAAGCCCCCATCTGCCTGCTTGGCTTGCTGTCTAGAACGGTTTGCTGCTTGCCAGGGTCTCAGATCCAAGATGTTGCAGAGAAACTGCCAAGGCTCTCAGGCTATTGCTCCCTGCTGGTTTTCCACATGGGCACCAATGCCACTGCCAGGGGAGACCAGGGGAGTCAGGAGTGACTACAAGGATCCCAGAGAGTGGATCAGGAGCTACAGACTGGCTGGCCCTACTGTTTCCCCTGCAAAAATCACAGGCCAAGGCCCCTTGGAGCACACTTCTGCGCTCATGCAGGAGAAGGTGATTAGGAAGAGTCAGCATGGGTTTAACAAGGGTCGGTCATTCCTGAACAACCTGATTGTTCTCTGTGATAAAATGACTGGATTTGTGGACAAAGGGAGAGCAGTGGATGACTTTGACCTCGCCTCCAGCACTTGTCATCCCCTTGCAAAACACTCTTCTTTCTCTTGACTTAAAGAACAAAAATTACATCTGATACATTTCTGTAATATTTCTACCATTCAGCATGTGGGTGCTCAGCAGCATCTGACCACAGTGGCTTGAAGTAAAAGAAACACACAAATAGTTATGTGTGTTAACTTAGAGCTTTGCCATGCTGCAGACATAGGAAGGGTTTTCCATGAAGAAGCAATAAGGATTTTCATCGCATTGGCAGATTATTCTCCTACAGAGAAGCAGTGGTATGCACCCACATCTCTTGGTGGAGGTCTGCAATCCAGCAAGGGAAAGTTTTCTGCAGTACAAAAGCAGATGCTGAGTGGATATGGTTTGACCCGGCACCTGGGGTAACACCACAAATGAAGAGAGGCAAAACACAATTAAGTGTCAAGAACAGGATGAGAAAATGAAGATATCAGACCAGTAGCTGCAGAAGAAACTTTCTGAGCCTCTGTTCACCCTGACAATAGCCAGACATCTTTAAAATCACCA
Organism: Actenoides lindsayi; assembly: GCA_025331215.1. Classification (NCBI taxonomy): domain Eukaryota; kingdom Metazoa; phylum Chordata; class Aves; order Coraciiformes; family Alcedinidae; genus Actenoides; species Actenoides lindsayi. The sequence continues at coordinate 7,641 of WTSP01025333.1, read as the reverse complement.
ACAACATCACACCTGCAGGCCTGAAGCATTTGACTGGAGACTGCAGTCTGTCCTTGCTCTTCAGCTGAGTGGAGGTTCCCCTTTTGTCTTTCCTGGACTTTTCCCATGTGGGTGCCTCAAGGCATTGCATGGAGATGTGCTGGCATCTTAAGAACCTGCTCTCTCAGATGTCATCAACACTTACCATTCTTATTCTTGACCTTCTTCACCATTTCTTTTAGGGTCTTCATTTTTTGATGATAGTGAGACACTGAATGTGGGCACAGAGCACAGATGCTTACTTTCTGCATGGCAAGACCTAGGTTCTCAGCAGCATATGGAAATCATTCCCTCGTCTGGGGCAAAAGCTCCCCATCTGTCTAACTCCTGAAGGCAACAGCAGGAAACACAATCACAGAACAGCCCTCTCCCCATGCCGAGAGCCCACGCACACCTTCCCTTTTCACACTACCACTTCTGCATGCCAGTGCTGACCTACTTCCCCATCAAGTCTCTGCCATGATGTTCTCCATTACTACTTCCACATATTTTGAAGAAAGGCAAGGCGTCCTTTGGAGGCTCACAGTAAATCACTGTGTCTACACCTCTGCCTCTTTAGCATTCTTTCCTTTAGTAACACCTTCCTCAAATCTAAGAAAAAGGAGAAATTCTTCTCAGAATCTAGGCACACCATCATTGCCCACAAAAAAGAGGGTCATGAAACCGGGAGCATAAATAGCAGACAAGGCAGACAAGTTAAAACTCTCTCCCCGAGGGTCTTCACTTGGAGGACTCCATGGTGTCCCTCTTTCTTCCTGGTGCATGGAGTGTGGTTGGTGTCCTCGGCCATAAATCCCACATGTGCATGTTCTCCCCTGGTCAAGGTGTGGTAGGAAGGTGCAGAGTAACGATAGCCATAACTAGCTACCATCATAGAATGGTAAGTGTTGGAAGGGACCTCTGGAGATCACTGAATCCAACCCCAAGATGTTACAGTCTCAGATTTCACTCAGGCCGGATGATAAAATTCTGAATCCCCTATTAAACAGAGAGGGGCAGTGTCTGTGTAAACAGAGAGGATAATCTCCATAGACAGCTTTTGCTGGGATCTCTACCCAATTTCCAGTGGAATAACTGATATTTGTCTGTGCTTTGCTTTCTACATACCTTTTTGCTTATGTATTTGTTTGTCCATAGGTAACACTACTTGCTTGGAACGTTTTCCTGTTTCTGCGCACATTGAATTAAAACGTGTATGACTGTCATCTACATTCAGCTTCTTTCACAAAGAGAGATACGCTTCCAGCAAATTATTCCTTACAACAAAACTAGTGATTCTTGCCAAGGTCAGCTGGAGATTCATAAAATTATAAAAATCTAGTAGTGGAGTAAGTTTCTGTGTTCCATTCATTGATTACTATAGCTACAGCCTCTGGTATTCCCTTTGAATGTTTACCTACGTGGTGAAAGTGTAATGAAATCATTGGAGCTACGGTGGTTGTTTAATGAAATGGCTAATCATTGGAGCTACGGTGGTTGTTTAATGAAATGGCTAATCATTGGAGCTACAGTGGTGGTTTAATGAAATGGCTAATCATTGGAGCTACAGTGGTTGTTTAAACCCACGTAGAAGTAAAAGTAAAACCGAGTTATTTCATTAGAAGGAAGAAATGTAACAATTTCCATCTGTATACTGAATTACAAGGTTAGGTAGTACTGCATTTGTGTTAAACATGAATGTATGTATCAGCTTGGCCTCTTGTCCTGCTTCATAAGTGGAACACGGTCTGGGGATGACCAGATGAAAATCAAAGTGCAGGAAGGAAGAAGTGGTATTGATAATTTTAGTCAGGCAAAATTTACAGGAGTTATGCATTTAAACATTGACAAATTATCCCTCCTGGTGCCTAGATTGACATTTTAGATTCTCAAAAGTCCTGTTTGCTTGATGCCTAAACCCTCAAAATTTTGGCAAAAAGTGCCAACATTTATGCCCTAACACTTCGTGTTCTATAAAAACCTGTAGAGGATGGTCTCACCTAGACAGGAGCTGAGGAGGAAGAACACGGCGAATAGAGAAAGCACTCCTGACACCTCAGAAGAACCCTGAGGTTGACATCAGAGACAGAGACAGACTCCAGGTTAGATGTTTTTCTCCAGCATGGGTGAAGTCATGACAGACTTTGAGAGCAAGGCTTCAAGCACATGCCTCTCCTCAACATTTGTTACGAGCTGGAGAGGCTCTCAAGGCTCTGGGCTTTCTGCACTCTTATCTGAAGGCAACAGAGTACATGTAGGGAACAAGGGGGTCTGTGGCTTTAGAAAGCCATGCAAGGTCCTGTCTCCAAAAGAAATATATTCCTATTTACCTTTCTGGAGACACTAATTCAAATAAGAACAGCAGTCTATGCATGTATATATACTCCTGCCAGCTGTGGAACCAGACCAAGATGTCAAGTGTAGATAACCCCCTTCTGAAAGAGTTCCCTATGGACAGAAGAATCAAATATCAAATAAAGTGTTACTAATTTGCCACTACCTCCCCTTTTTGGCTCAGCTGCTTAAGCCTTACTGAAATAGAAGAAAATAAAACACAGGACAAAACCCATAGAGTAAAATGAATTATTACAGCAACACACAAACAAGATTCCCGTTCTCCAAACTTCATTTCAAAACCTCTAATACAGAGAGGTAGCTCTTGGTCTCAAGTGTTGTGCTTTTTGCAGTTTCCATTTTCTCTTGAAAGGCAATACAGTTTGCAGATCTGAGGTTCAGAATTCCTAAATTCAACCTCTCTTAAAGTATTTTATTTTTAAATCTTAAAAGTACACAGTGCTATAGAATGACACACGTGGGAATAACAGTAGTTCCTCTTGGTAGCTGTGCTGTGCTTATCTCCATGACAGCTAAGCAATTTAGAAAAGAATAAGCAAACAACTTATTGCTGCATACTTCTCTCCCTCAGTCTTCTGCCTAGTTTTCTGTTGTTTGCTAGTAATAATATATACTATGACGTCCGGATCAGAAAATGTCAAGGTTAAAAGAGTCATGTTATCTTACAGTGCAGAACACTTTTATCTCCAGCCCTTGAAAGTTCCGTACCTGCTGAAGCTAGAGTTATTCAGCCTGATTCTGCCCAACCTGGCATGAGGAGGGACTAAGGAGTGAGTATTGTAACTACCAGGTATCAGCTAACGCCTCTTCCCAGAAGCAAGTCTGCCAGGTCCTCCACTTCACACTTGCAGCTCTTAGGCCCCAGCCCTAATCTCATTTCGCTTTCCCTTTGGGCGACCTATTTTAGTTTTTAACCATTCTCACAACAGAAGAATTGCTTCCTTACACATCACTGGCATTCCTCTTGCTGCACCTTGCTGCTGGAAAAGTTTCCTCTTGTCATTTCACTGTGCGTATCTAACCAGAGTCTGGTGCAACGTTCTCTTTAATCCAGTTTTGCAGCTACACTAAGACAGCAGTTAGATTCCTTCCTAGCCTTTTCATCTTCAGGACAAGCCAGATCCATCCCTCTGGTCAGACCCAGCCACATGACTATACTGGTGGCCCTCCACCATGCTCCCTGGAGCATGTCTTCCCGGAACACAGCATGAAAGGGAAGTTCGCTCAGGTACCGTATGAAGCCCCCTTTCCCCCTTCCATTCACCTGTCTGGTTCAGGACAAAGGCCAGGTAAAAAGCCCATGAAAATTATCCAAATTACTTAATGAAGAGAGAATGTAGCTGCATCTCCCCATAAATGGTTCTAAGAGACTAGAGAGACATAGAGATATATCAAATACACTATGGCTTTCGATTCTATGGAATCACTTCCCCTAAACCAAGGGTATTTCTTGTGCAGAGCAATGGAAGGGACAGTCTTGGATTTAAAGCATAAGAGGCAGGGAAGCTATTACAGAGCTTTAAACAAATGGAAAGATACTGCCAGAAATTCAGAAAAGGAATTTGGTACCACCTGGCCAAGGAAGTTAGCATCATCTGAGTTGCTAAGCAACTGTATGATAATTCTTCATTTCAAGATTAAGTAAATTTGGTCATTTAAAGAATGAATTACAGTCTACTCTGTATTGGTTAGAGAAAGAGAAAATTTATAGTGCTATAGTACTTCTCACTCTTTTGCTTTACAGTAGCCTGCAACTAACAGTTTCATACTCTGGTTAAGAAACACACAATCCTTCAAGCAATTTGGACACTCAGATAGCAGCAGCCTTCTTTCCTCAGTTTTACCCCTTTCCTTGAGATGTTTTCATGTCACCAAACCTGAAGCTGATCTCTATCACTCCAGACCTCCTTTTTATTGTATCTGCATCTCTGTCAGTGTATGTCAGAAAGACATATTATAGTAATCAGCGTTCTGCTGAAGGCACAGGATCTTGTTTGATGCTTATGAGATTTATGAGCTAAAATAAGTCCTGGTCAGCACAGATGTTAACTATTTCAAAAAATGCTGCTGAAACCATCCCAGAATACTTTTTCTTTTTTTTTTTTTAAATGATGACATATTAAAATAATTTACAATTCCCAGTTTGTACTGCTGGAATAGATGACAAAGTGTGTTCAGATGTTTTGAAGGTTGTTCTATCACCTCAAGATAAGCAAAATAATTTAGTGACCTGAAGAAAGATGCCATAGGGAAAGCCACACAGGATAAAAGGGAAAATTATCTAAAAGAAGATCAACAGCTTAATACACTTTCAAACGTATCTATTTATGTCCTTTTGTGATGTGTATCATGTAATAAATCTGTACCACATACTTTGTAGTAATACATAGACCACTACAAAACTTCTCATCACTTAAAATGATCCTGCTTTTGATTGTACCATCCATACCATGGGCCAAATAGTAATTGTCAACTAGTGAACACTGGAGAGGTTTTGCAGATCTTAATAGATTGATTTACACTGGTCAAGCACCTGATTAATTTTTCTTTGTACAGCAATCTCCTCACTTGGCACTTCCCAACTGTTATTTGGAGAAGGAAGGTGATTTAATATCTGCGATGTACCTGGGGATTTCTGCATTTTTTTAATAAGGAAAAGTTTATTCCGGGTGTTATCTGAGGGTGAACAATAGCCCTAGAACTCACTCAAAGAGCAGCTCTTAAGCACACAGTTGCACCATGAATATTTATCTGGCAGCATGCAAAAGCTCTGAGCATCTTGGCTATGCTTTTCTCCTCCCGCAAGATCCCGTCCTTTGTTGGGAGAGTGCTGCCATAGCAACAAAGGGCAGCAGAAGGCAAGGGGGCTGACAGGCGTCTATAGAAAGCAGGTTGGATTTTCAGGCTAATTAAAAGGTTTTGTGTGCTGGGTCACCTTGTAAATGAGACATGATGCTCAGAAAGCTGCGGCCAAAGCTGCTCAGCGGAAAGCGGAGCAAATGCACAAAGGTTCTTCTGGTGTTTACCCTTTCTTGAACACAACCTGCAATTTGCAGGGTAAGCAAATGCAATGGCTCTAGAAAATTGGTTCCCGGGTCATCTTACTAAATACAGAAAAGCTGTTTTTATGAGCCAGACAGGGAAACTGTTCACTATGGGTCTAGTGAGTATTTGTATCAGTGGACATCTACCTTCAGAGTTCTTTTGACACACTTGCTAAAACGCATTGCCATTAATTTTAACACAGCCCGAATGAAATGGATTTGAGCAGCTCTGCAAGACAATGCTGCTCAAAATATTTTGTCAGCTTGATGGGTTCAGTGTTCTTTCCATTGAAGGCTGGCATGGCTTTTTGATTATCTGTGCGGTACATGTAAAGCATTTCTAGTCTACCTGAGGCACGGAGGCAGCTGGAGACTGGTTCCTCCATTTCCTCCACTATGTTTATGTTTCTGATTCACTTTATAATCCTGCAGCTTGAACCACGCTTGCCAGAGGAATATTGTGAAAATTAGCATTTGCACTAACTTGGAAGTTGCTCTGCCATCACTCCTGTTATTTTCTTGATGACAGTGGGCTGGTAGTTTATTTATGCTGAAAGATTCAGTTTTGAAATGTCGCTTCACATAAATGAGCACCAAGGTGAGGACATACATGGTAGGCACAGACCACACCAGGGCCTCTTCCTGATGCAGGGTAGGGATGCTGTGGGAAGGCGTACCTGCAGACAGGACCTGAAAAGCACAATGAGGCCACTCAGTAAACGCACAGCCTGACATACCTGCATGCAGCACCTTGGATTTACACATGCATTTCTGCAAGTAGAACATTTTGCAGCTGATAATGTTTACCCAGGATGTGGACAAGGACATCAGGATGGACCTCTGTCCCTTTCAGGCTACTCCCAGCATGACATTATCAAGACGTATTCTCTTACTGGTTTGGATGTGTTCTTGCCTTCCTTTAGCAACGTGGCTCAGTCACGTGCAGAGAGAAAACATGGGATGTAGTGAATTGTTGCTTTGGTAACTCGGCTCAGGTACATAACTGATGTAGCTTGCTCATAAATGTGGGGGTCGTCACTTTAGTTTTCAAGTTACACCAGATCCACTGTATGTAACACCTGCTCTTGGACTTGACTTTTAGTGAAATGTTTAAACCTAGCCCAAGTTTCATAAATTAGTCCAAGAATGCCTGGGTGAAACTTGATGGTCTCCAATACTAAGAATTTTGCAGGAATGTAGTAAGGCTGGTAAGATGATCTAGTGTCTTCTGGCCTTACAGGCAAGCATCTTTTTAAAGCTTCTTTATCTTATTTCTAATTCTTTTAGTTTAATGCTTCTAGTCACTCTGGTTTTGTAATTTTTTTAATCTTGGTTACAATACTACTAATGCTAGTGTTGCATGAGAACTACAAGAGTATAACAAAAATCCAATCGATTTGCATATTCCCTTTGCAGGGATGGAGCAGCATCTTCTTTTAAGACACGCCGGTCCTTTGAAATTAGCAAGCAATTTTCTGGTCAGCGCGCGCGAATGAGAAACAGGCAGTAAATCAATGCCTGCACTCAGGTCCCTGGGCTCTACAGCTACTGCAAAAGCTGCAAAATTAAACAAGATTTTTATTCTACTGTACAAAGCCAGTTCCGACCGATGGAAGAATGGGAGAATATTGTCAGTTCCTCGGGTAAATCTCAGTCTTTCACCCTGCCCTTCCTGGTGCTGCCTCAGGGCTGTTGCAAAGACAATTACTATAGAAATGGATCAGAGCAACGTCTTTGCCTGTCCTTCAAATTAATATCACCTCTCCCAAAATACTGCTGCCTGTGCAATACTTTGTTTCTGCAGCTATGCCCAGAAGATAAATCAGCTCCAGTAATTTGCAGCAATTTATAGTTATTGAAGAGTCTTGAGGATGCCTTCTTTGAAGGGACTATGTATCCCATTAACCATGTACTTGATTATTAGGACCGTCTTCACCTCCCCTCTAATTCTGCTGATAATTGGACAAAATTGTATGGAAAGTGTTCTGCAGTTTTCTAGCTTTTCAGTGTACCAGATCACTTGCAGAAAACAGGCTAGAAAAATTGTTATAATTCACTTTTAATAGCTCTCTGGTGCTATAGGTTTAATCTATATGAAATTACCAAAGCACTGAGTAAAGAAAGCAGCTGTTACAGCTAAAGCAGCCACAACACGACCAGAGCTTTCTGATGAATGCACAATACTGCTGCAAAAAGTATGTATATTCACTTAAAAATATATAAA